>JAHPZR010054532.1:5000-15845 GCA_019787425.1 Platygyra sinensis | reverse complement strand
TAGGTATGTGCTGCTGTGAAGGGTATGGTTTTCTAGAAGTTTACTCTAGCATAGGGTATATAAATCAGAACGTTTGGGTCTAAAATAGGGTATCATTTTTCACGAAACTGACGAGTTGGTTGAAGATTTTATCTAGACTAAGGAAACCAGGAATTGCTACTCAAAATGATAGAAAAATGAAATTGGCAAGTTTAAATTTTCACGACTCAGCCAGCATTGATAGATAAAAAAAAAAGACTATCATAAAACGCTACTGGATATTATTAACTGTCAAAAATCGGGATTCAGATGGAAATCGGTGGTATTAATACTGGTTAAAATTAAACAATTTATTGTCTTGATAATGCGTTTGTACGTGCTTGCCATTGCTCAGCATTTAACCAGTGACCCTGTCCAGCAACGCAACCAGGATACAGGGTCGTAAAACTCGTGTCCAAAATTAGGTCTCGCTTGTGACTGTTCTTTTCCTAGTACTCTAGTATAGGGTAACAAAATTCAGCTGAACTAGCTCTGGTATAGGCTAAGAGTTTGAGGGTTCCAGCGGCACACCCCCACCCAGAAATTCCTCAAGTACCCACCCCCCGCCCGGGTCTGTAGTACCTGGGTGCTTTTGTAACACAGCCCTGAAATGGCTGGTCTAGCTTAACAGTTGGTTTGCCAATGGACATAATATTTAATTTATTGTTACCATTTTACAAATTAAGGATTTGAAAAGAGGAATAAAAGTAAAGATGTCAAGAAAGGAGGTGTTAGAGAAAACAGGAGAACTTATTTCTCTCAGGTATGCTAGTCAGTACAGGTGCTTTATTACATTAATGTAAGAATTTATTTAATATTTGCAGTTTGTTTTAAATAGAGTACATTAAATGATTGTGTATAAACAAAGTGCATTGATTGATTAATTGATTTTTTGAATGTGCTGATATTCCCTTTTTCCTCTTTCAGATACAAGATCAATTTGTCTTCTGACCTTCTGATGACCCCAGATTTTTACTGGGATCGGGAAAACCTGGAAAGCTTGTATGATAAAACATGTATTTACCTGGATATTTACAAAAGGACACGGGTAAACATTTTACCTTCAGTCACAGAAAATATTTTTTTTTATTTAAACATATTTGCCATTGTTTGCCCCAAAAGCACCTAGGCTTATATATATATCAAGGGGGCTTACAATAATACAATAATCAGGCTAAAAAACAGACAGATACAAACAGCACACAAAGTTACAACAAATAAATTTACATATATTACGAATGTATTAATTAATCAATCAAACAGTGGCCATCGAAAAGCCATTAGCATTGATTATAAAAGTCTGGACTTCACAAAATAGAACACAGTTAATATCATAATTTGCAGATTTAAGGCTGTGCAAAAAAAAATTAAGTTTCTTAGCATCGCTGCTGGATGACCAGGTTTCACCTACAATATTGGCAGCAGAGGTAAGGAGAAGATTGCATTGGGTGGCATACCTGGGGCAAAACAAAATGAAGTGTTTCACTGATTCAGTATCAAGACTGCACTCACAAAAAGGCGATGCACAACGGTTAATTCTAAACAAAAGAAACCAAGTCTAAGGCGGGTGTAATACATTGATGCACGTTGATAGTAGTATAATACAATTAGCATTCAGTATAGTTGAAAGAGAATACAAAGTAACATAAACCACACACACACCGCTACATGTAAGATTATGTCTTATCAAAGGTCTGTCCCCTTATACTTTGCAAAGGGAAAAGGCCTACCTGACTACCAAGGGAGAGAACGGCAGGAGTGGGGACCTCTGTGACTACTGTATCAGAGCCCTATTTAAATTGCACTATTTGCGCTATCTGCGATTGTCTAAGTAGTTAAAAAAAAAATTAATGTGCAATTTAGGCCACAGGTAGATTGTTCCCCAAAATGGATTGGAATGAGCAAAGGCACCCTTGGAACATTCTGAGAGTAGTGTCTTGCACTTTCAATCTCCATCCATATCAACACCACACTTCCTAATATATACATTTCATGACATTTAGTAATAATTCTTTGGTTCTTTACAAGGTGATGAACGAGAAATTAAATCATTGCTCTGAGATGGTGGAGTTATTAAGGACACACCTCAGTGAAAAGCATTCCTTCAGACTGGAATGGGGTATTATTGCACTGATAGCTGTTGAGGTATTAATAGCTCACAATTTGTGGGTCCAGAAAATATTACTTTATACCTCTTCCAAAGATGGTCACTGGAAATTCTGAAGGAGAGGGGGCTCTCAACAACTAAAGTATGAAAGCTAAACTGGAAATTCCAGGGGAGCAGGTGCAATTCTTCAAACCAAATAACCATCCTTGGTGCAGGTGTGGATATTTTCTGGAACTACACAATTGCATTACACAAAGCTTTGAAAATAATCCCTTAATAAAGAGACCTTTTTGAGCACCATGGATACAGCAGCACCTGAAGTCCTTTGTATGCATTGCTGGCCTATATCGGAGTAAGAGAAAAATTTTAAAAGTCCACTTGTCCATTGGACCACCATCATAGAGAATTTGGTTGTCAGAGACCCAAAAGTGCTTGTCCAAAAAGATTTGTTCAAACTGTATTTAGAAATAAAATCAATTCAACATGTGGCTTTTGGTGTATTTTAATTTACAGCAACCTTAATTGTGAACTTTTCACAAGGCTACAAAATGTTATTAAGGATAAAAAAAAGGCCAGATGAGACCACCAAAACAAATGAATGGCTGTAGAATAGCGACATTTATAGGAATCTTTACACTTATTTTGTCAAGATAAAGGTTTGCTGTTATTACTGTTACCGGTAGATATATTTCAATTCTACTACAACTTGAAGTCGATTTTCCTCTGTTTCTGCAGTTGTTTAGACATCAGAAAAGTGCTTGTCCCCCGGATGCTAATGACTGTATTTTATTTATAGTTTATTCCTGTCATGATTTATAGTCTTTTATTTGAAGCTTACAAATTGGTTTCTTTTTCTTTTTTTTTCTTCCTGCACAACTCGCCTTGACTAGCTTACGCTATATGCGAGTTGTACATGTTCTCAGTTTTAAGTGTTAATTATTAATAAAGTTTATTTGTTGTTGTTTGTTGTTGTTTAAGATTTACATGTCTGAACTAAATTTTTACTATAGTCCCAGACAATCGAACATAGGTTTTGGTGCACCCTGTATATATAAAGCCTTGCAACATGTTTAAAAGAAATGCTACTCATATTGACTGTATGTGGGTTGGGTTTGTGAATGGTTCTCTTCCTTGTCCCCAGGCTTTTTCTCCAGGTTCTCCCTAAAAAACCAACACTTACATTGTAGATAAATTCTAATTTGATCTGGAAACAGTTGAAAAATTAATAGCCATTCCATGGATACTACTGTTGATTTTCATTAATTCAATTTTGTTTATTTGTAATATTTAACAATTATTCACCGAATTGGAGGTAAATATCCATCACTTTCACCGACACTGAGGTGAATAATTGTTTTAGTATATACAACACAAGCCAATGAGCTGACAAGCCAATGAGCATTTTATTTGTGACAATATACCAACAAAAGCCATTTTGTTTTTCTTCAGCTGCTCGAGGTGAATAGTACTTGGCTAATCACCTCAGAGCTAGCCAATCAGCGCACACGAAAAGTACTATTCACTTGTGTGGTATATATACTAATATATAATAGCTGGCAGTCGCTCTTAAGCCTCGCTTATGTACCGAAAATAATAATATTATAGCATTCCTTGGTACAGTATTTGTTTCAAGATTTGCAACAACTGACTTATGAGCTTAACCTGAAATACCATAAGGCTTGGAACTGCTTAACAAATGCTAACTCTAAACTAGAACATGTTTTGAATTTATTGTTTTATCTGGTATAATTTCTTGTTCCTTTTGCAGGTTGTGTTTGAAACACTGTACTTAATAGAGAGGTACTTTCCCTTCAGGTGACCTATGTCTGGTGTATGACAAAAAATTAAAGAATCATATGAGAACTTATTAGAAGACCATGTGGATCTGTTCCTTACAGAATATGTACATTGTAGTACATGTATGGCTTCATCATGGAGCCTACTTACAAGCGGTGTCCTGCTACCAGTCCATAAACTCAGGGGTTGACACTGCGGGAAAAGGACTCGTCTGCCTATTGTTGGAGACCCAAGGACAGCCAATTGGGATGCAAGGAAACTAATTAAAAACAATCAGCTTGACAAAATGACTGCAATCTTGTTGTCAATGAGCTGATTTCATCCATTTTTATAACTTAACTTCACCTCCCTGCTGTCTCTTCAGTTAGCTACCTGGGTCTTGAAGAATGGGAGGTGGCAGTCTGTGGGGTAGGATCAAGTTTAATTAAGATGTAAATGTTGCCGGCGATTTAATTACATTCTTACAGAATTTTTTATTTTATTAATTGTGATATTTTTAATGTTACTGCAAATATTGTTATTACTGTAAAATGTTCTCAATCTCATTTTAAAGTGAAATACCCTTCACAGTTTTTCTGTGGGCAGATCCAAGTAATATAAACTTATCATAAATTGTGTCAAGAAAAAAATTGGAATGTTATAAAATAAACATCTTTTGAAAACCAAGATTATAAACCAATAATGATAAATCATGGCTGTTACTGACAGTGATTGTACTGTTAATATGTTAGCATGTTTGACAACTTTTTGCTGTCTTGATGTTTTGAATTTTTCACCAAGGTTATTGACAAGTAACTGTGTTTTTTATTGGTCAAGCAATTAAATATTCACAGTAGATAAGAGAAAGATGTCAAATGACAATTAAAAATATTAACTTCAATTTTAGAATTTTGTCTTTGCACAGAAGTCAGAAATTTGTGAACAAACATCAAAGGAAGCTAACATTTTTTATTTGTTACCAGCCAGTTGTTTCATATCATAAACAGGAGTGAAATCCATGTGAATTAGCTGACTACCAGTGCAAGACCTACTCACACAAAATTGCACTACACTTGACATGTCAAAGAACTCATTCAACAAAGATCACTTACTGTTGTTTATAGTTTCTCAAAACCATTAATTTAATAAAGTGGTGAGTTTCTAAAGAAACTATGTTGCTGTGTCGTTCGGGACTATTATATAATTTGGTTAAATATCAACTGGGTTGATAAATGTGTTAGCACTTCGTCGGAGCGATTCACTCAAAACGCCAGCTTCAGAATCTCTTTATGGTGGCCAATTCACATTATCAACCAAGTTGATAAAACCAAATCACCATTAATTTTAAGTGCCAATATGGCGAAATCGCATCTTTTCTATCAAATCCATTTTAAAACATAAACAAGTAGCCTGCATGAGAAGAAAACTGCTGTTTACTATTTTTAAATGACTCTTTTTGTTCCAGAGATATTCAAGTTTTAAAATATGCCAATCAGCCTAGTGATGACATCATATGCCTAACCAAATTTTGATCAAAAATATGATGCAAAAAGATCTCAGCCAATTTGTATCAGGAATGTTTGATTCTTTGCAGTAAGATTCTACTACAGTGGAACTTCGATTTAACGAACCTCTATTTAACGAAGTCCTCAATATAACGAACAATACTCTATGTCCTGGCCAAAATTACAGTAGAATGTATGGAATAGAACCTCGATATAACAAACCTTGATATAACGAATTCCTTGATATAATGAACATATAATCCGGAAGCCCAAATGTAAAATATACCTTGATATAACGAATTACAATGTCAAAACGGGACAGAAGATAAATGCTGAACAGATCAACAGTCAGCAAATCCTTCAATCCTTATGGTAAAAGACAGCAACCTTTCATTCAATGGCTTTTTATATGTCATAGACATTGGCACTATAGTATTTCCACAGAAGTCACCTGTGTTACAAATCAATCATTAACTATGACCTCGATATAACAAACATTTCGGTCGTTTACCCTCAAATTCGTTATATCGAGGTTTTCGATATAACGAACCCTCCATTTAACGAACAAATTTGGCTGGTCCCTGGCGACTTCATTAAATCGAGGTTCCACTGTAAACGTGTTCCACAATTTGAGCTTATCAGTTTTGCTACCATGGCAACATACTGAGTTCCAGACCTCCCCAATATTAAAGGCATTTCTGGCCACCTTTGGCATCCCATTTTATACTTGCAAATGGTGCCTCATATACATGATCCAACAAGCATATAAATATTTTAGCTTGAGTTTGTGGTCTTGTTTAACATTTATCGAGCTGAAAATCACTTACATATTGAAATCAAGTGAGTGGGGACTGGAAAAGAGTGAGTTGCCATGGGAACAAAATATTTTATAGCCAAGTGTTTTTTTTCTGTAGAACTATTAGCCTACCAAAGTTTCAATGATCTGCACAGCAAATTGGCCAAGATAGCTTTATTTATATACATGATGTAATATTGGGTTGAGTGTATGACATCATCAGTCATCTCATTTGCATTTTTTACAGACTTTTCAAACTCTAATATCTCGGGAATTAATGCAGGTATTTGCAAACAGTTAATGGCGTTTTCATTCATTCTATGTGATACACCTAAAAAATCAAGAGGTAAAAATTTGATCATAGTGGCACTTTAATAATGTCATTATGATGGCCTTCAAAGCAGACTAAGGCAATTATAGCTTCAGGACTTTCACACAAAAATGCCCTAGCTACTTTACAGATTTTCTTCAAACTTCTATTCTGGACAAACACATGTTTCAGAAATGAACAAAACCATGGGGTCATGGACTTTGTTTCAGAGATAAAACATGTGGAAAACTACTTTGATTTGGTGATTTGGAAAAACTGGCGTGCATAAATGAGCATGACCTCCAGGGTTTTTAGCTTTAAATAACAGAGATGAATCAATAGAAACTAACTAGCCTAGTATTCTGTTTCATGATAATTCCAAACGTGGCCAATGTTTTCACAAAACTTAACCCTTCAAGAGCGATTTGAAACAGCCGCACAGATGAACGAAGAGTTAAAAAGAACAGACTTTGGTGGTGCATTTTGCAAAATATTCAAACTTCTAATCGATAGATTTTTATTCCCTTTATTGCATACACGTAGAAAATCGGTAGACAAAATGATCCATCAAAAGAAAACTAGAGGTCACTGCACGTCCATGATTATTAAATCCAGGCATAGCTATAGCAATGACCATCTGCCCTATCGTTGTTCAATTTATTACTTAGCATGCTTGATGCAAGATGTGCCCAGGTGAATTTGCATGCGCAGTAAGGATGCACAGAAACAATTGGAGTGAACATCCTTAAGGCATATGAAGGAAAGAAATATGTTGCAAGTCCCTCAGGGTGTGAAGGCAACTACGTGGCTGTTCAGTTCCTTAATTTCCCACTGTTTGCAGGCTTCCAGATCATGGTTCTGTTATCCAACTTGCTTCCAGTTCAGCCTTACCAGCTTATTCCATTTTTGAATAAATCACCTTTCTTTTTCTCCTCCTCCACTGTGAATAAACATTTTCACTGTTGATCATTCCAGTATTTACCAGGATTTTCTCTCTTTTTTCCACACTGAAGATGACGTAAATTTTATTTCATCCATTTTCATGACTTCAACATAAACTCCTGAAGAAGATTAATAAAATGCAGAATTAATAAAGAATTACCATGAGGCAGAGGGTACTAAATAATATATTCTAGTTTAAGTGGAGAGACTATTTTAATGATTTATTGAAAATACAAAATGACCTGTAATGCCATGCCTCTACTTAGTATACAGCTGTTTCCACAAAGGTTGTCCCACACAAGCGTAAAAGGGAACGCGACAATGCTGATTAATGTTATGGGCAGTGATAGTTTGGTGTTCCTTGATCAAGGTTAACAACTTGTTTCAAGAAGGAAAAGCATAAATTTAGGTGCTTGTGACTTTCTCGCATATGCTTTTATACTTTTGTAGGACATCCTTTCTTCAAAAAGTTGCCCATTTGCTGGCAACCTATACACTTCTAACAACCACGCCATGACAAGGAATGAACTATGTACCAAAATAAGATCACGCTTTAATACATGTACATGTCTCTCACTCACTGGTTATATAACACCCAAATAAAGTACTAATGATGGTTAGTTATTTTTATTCTGACTTGACTTGACTCTAACCCTAATTATAGTAACAAACCCTTCCATGTCAGAATTCAGCTAAAAAAGAAACAAAGTCACAGGGTTTTAACCAGTGACATTCCACTTAAAAATGAGACTGAAGAAATAAGCCTTTTGATGATTAGTAATAAGTGATACTTCATTTCCACAGGCGGAAGTTATAATCCTTGCATCAAGCTTGTAAGAGGTTTATATTGTCCAGACAAACCTTTGACTCTGAGGATTTATTATAGGTGTAAGTCGCACAGCTGCTGAAGGCCTTCCAGTAAACTGAACAATCCTGCATTTCACCGTAGATGTAGTAACGATGAAACTGGTTTTTGGCAGCTGAAGTAACAAGGCACAACAAGATGATAGTGATTATACAAATCAAAACAGAGATTGCTTTCTCTTTCTGCTTGGGGCTAGAAAGAATGAAAGTCTTTGCAAAACTAACTTACCATTAATACATATTCACTGAGTCGAATTAAGAAAATGGTAACCATGTCAGAATAAGCTAAAACCATTTCCAACACCTCAAACTTCACAACTTCACCTCAAAGTTCATTAAAAATACTCTGCTGTATGTCATATTTTCAACTTTCTTAAGGGTTGGAAATCAGGTGGTAAAAAACAATTTCTTGTGTTTGACAATTATATTACATCTGATCAACCATTGTCTTCATGTACCTGGCATTAAAAGAAATTATGATGACGATGATGATGATGGTGATCACAGCTGGAGAAACTGATATTTCAAAAACCACTGTGAACAGTTAGATAATACTGGGTTTTGTCCAACATGCTGGTTGACAGTAACTCGTCATATGCTATGTTTAGTCCTTGGCTATCTTTTTTCTCTTAGAAAATATGTGAGTAATGTTCAATCGTATGATGTCAGTATATAAAGTGTTCATCAAATTATAATAGCTGGTTAGAAATCTTTATGTTCTAACATTACCACATGGAGAAGGACTGTGGAAAAGAAGCACTGACAGGAGGGTTGGTTTAGTTGGGCCAAACCATGGCAATGGGGGGGGGGGAACCAATCACCCATCACAAAAAATTTTTTTCACTAATCACGCATCATGAATTAGAAGTAAGATCTTCGCCAATTTTGCTTTCTCAACCCTACAGTGTTGCTAAAAGGAGAACTCTGCCAATTGAACTACAGAAATGCATCGGCAAATATTCCAAACATTTCCCCCCAAAAATGAAAATTATGGGCCAACACAAAAAAGGTGACCCATATGGGATTGGGATGGGAGACGGGACATTTTGGTCTGTATCCAGGGAGTGAGAGTTGCAACCTTAGGCAACTGGTGCAGAAGATCAACAACGTTGAGGTTAACATGTACAGCAGCTGTAACACTTACACCTGCAAAATCTCCACTTTTCCAAAATGTAATGCACTTTGGAGGCTGGGAAAGAAACAAGAATTAGCTGTCTGGTTTAAGACATAAAGGGGGGCACATTGTATTTGGACCTTTTTCTTACAGTATTTGAATGGGTAATTTTAATCTCGAAATTTGGTATTGCAGTATTGACAATGTTGAGCAAGATATAATGTGATTTGTCAGGGGTGAGCAGATCAGCAACGGCTGAGTCAATAATTGATCTGAGAGACATCGACAAATCACAATGTTTTGCAATACTTGAGTTCATTGGTACGTAATTGTCTTATCATCAGTCACCAAGTTTGTTTTTATTTATTTAAATCACTCTGTGTCGACTTAAGGAATAATCTCCTTGCCCTGTTATTAGGGTCATCACACAATGCTTCTCCCGAAGAGAGAGAAGCGTTTGCATGAGGACCTTGATGGTGGTGAAGGAGACTACTCAAGGAGGCGATCTTTCATTTTTCACCTGAAGGCATGGTTACAATTCTGCATGAGCACAATTATAATTATACCAATATTATCTGCAGCAAAGCTACTAAGGATGAGCAGACAATCATTAATTTGTAGGCAGCTATTTAGAGGTCATGTGGTGGGCTTCTGGCCAATGAAACAGAAGGAAAAAATGCATCAAATGAAACTAAACATTTTCCTCCAAGTCGTCTAGGACCTTCCAATGTTGTGCGATCCTTTTCCAGTTTCATTGTAATAGGGAAAGGACAAGCTATTTTTTGTTAATTATTATTAGCTTTTAAAACAGATCAATGGAAGACTTGTTTATGTTGTCTAAATTAACAAATTCTTAACTATTATTTCAGTCTGTGTTATTTGCTCTTAGCTGCCAAATAACATACAGAATAGTTGTTTTGGTATGACATTGACTTTAAACTTGGTATTGAAGTATTGCAGTATTTAGCAACTTTTTTGGGGAGATGATGTGGTATTTGCCAAATTTTTTTTTCACAGTATTGCAGTGTTCAGAGCCCCCAGTGTCCCCCTCCATGATAAATGCTTTTCTTTACACATTCAGCTTGTTGATGTAAATGTGCTTGGACTCATTATATTTACAGTTTTAGATTGTGATAAGGGACAGAGCCCACAGTTTTGATTTCAAAATATTTGCAACTTAACAGTCACTGTTCACATGTGTATTATTCAGAGTAAACTAGTGCTTGATTTGATGATAAAAATCAGAACTTCTAATTACCAGTGAGAGAGCTTAGGGTGGGTCACAAATGATTGCCTAGACGCAGTATGGCGGAATAGTGTTAAATGTGATGTTTGGAAAGTACTTAAACCAGTTTTGCGCATGCACTTATCCATCAATTTAGATAAAAAATTAGTGAATGTAAAAAGTTGGAT
>JAHPZR010054531.1:15000-32365 GCA_019787425.1 Platygyra sinensis | reverse complement strand
ATACGTTGGAAAAATAACCTTAGCAAGCTTTCCTGCAAATTAGCTTCTCACGATTTTTTTATCAATTCAGAAAATTTGAACCCCCTACTCCCTGAGAGAAGATGCTCAAGCGCACCCCTAGACGAGCAAACAATCACCTTTCTATAGTATACTTCCCTTCAAAGTCCCATTAGAATATAAACTCGCCATCTTTTCCCAATATAAAAATTTTGTGCACCACATCTTGCCTACCATGCACTCTGTTCGAGATAAAATTGTAGCACATATAAATGTCATCTTGTGACCAAAAGCAAACCATAAACCATCTCTTTGTTTCTTGGCCTCAGAATGTACAGATCTTCTGGCAAAGCGTTTCTCGATGGTGGAATGTGCAGAATGATGATTACATCTCTTGACGCGTGAAACCTATAACCTCGGCTTTACATAACGTAAGCAGCAAACCGGTTAAACCTCTGCTTAATAATAGGCCAAGTATTACATATACTGTGCTTCAAGGGACGGAGAAATTACTACTTCGAAGCCTTCCCTTGCATACCTTACAAGCAAATTATCTCTTAGAGAAAGAAAATGCAAATACAAATCAATCTAAAATACAAACTCTGTCACAAAGCTTCATTACACGTATCACCGTGTGTTGGTTTCTTTTTTCCGTTTTCTTTTCTTTTTGTCTTTGCTCTATAGCGTGTTTGTTTTATTTTTATTAGTCATTTTTCATAGTTTTTCCTTTTTTCTTCACGTGTTTTCACTGTTTTTTTTCTTTGGGGTATATTTTAACATACAAAAATAATATTGAAACAAAATAATAGCCCCTTCTGTTATTTGTATTCGCGTATCATAGTAGAATTGTCAGTCAAGTTTAATTCCTTTATATCTTGTTAATTATGTCTTGTATAGTATTGTTACAAGTCGTCAGATTAATAAAATTATGCATTACAAAAAAAAAAAAATTGCGATCGATATGGTCGCTAATGAACTAACAATTTACTCGCGCCAACTAACATTTCTTTCTGGGCGGCCAAAAATCATCGTTTCTGGTAATCGCCATAATTGCGACTTTATTGACATATGTTGAGGATCAATTGGTTATTTAAATACACACCTTTTGTTCTTCGAGAAAACCATATTGAAAGAAGATCTTCGCTTCTAAACACTCACTAAGATAAGATGTCAATCCATCTTTTGCTTTGCTGTGTTGATTTCTCTCACATTCGAAAACTTCCAAATAGCTGAGCGTGTTTGAATCGCCCTATACTAGCCATTGCAAACCCTTGGTCATTGCCTACGTCATGTATGCCTTTGTATTGTTTCTTTTGACATGCAGGGGCTGACATACCGCACCTTCATACCTCAGTATCTGGGCGACCAGACATTTTCATTTGGCGACTATTTTTTTACCAATTAATTATAAATGGCCCCTTTCCTAAAAAATTGGCCCCTAAAACAGTCTCCAGGGGCCACTTTTGGCCCTGCAGTAAAATTTTTCTGGGTGAAACAACTGCTTAAGAGTACAAAATTGAGTGATGTCTAAAAATATAATTTTGATGTTCGTGGTGAGCAATATTAAAGATATCTTGGTTAAAATGACGTTTTTGGTGTTAAAATAAAATATGTTAGATTTAGTCAGCCTAACAAGCGTAGTTTTCCTGAATTGAATATGCGAATGGAGTTAATTATTGACAAAAACCAATACGCACCGAATTTCCATTCTTGTACTACAACGGCTAAACATTTGAGAAAACACGGAAATAAAGCGAACGAACTCGACAAAACTGTGGCGACAGTCCCAAGCGCTAGCTAATTTCTTCTGGAGACGTTTTACCAAGAGTACCTTCCTAGCCTGACACAAAGGAAGAAGTGGAAAGAGAGGAGACAGAACCTCAAAGAAGGAGATGTTGCGAAGGAGATGCCGCGAGGTGTATGGCCATTGGGCAGAATCGTGTCTACTCATCCTGGGCGGGATGGGTTAGTTCGAGCTGTTACTGTGCGTACCCAGCACCGGGAATATAAAAGACCAATCACAAAACTTTGCTTGGTACAGGAAGCGGAAGAGTAGAACTCATAATCGTCTCGACGAACATTGTGTCTCTACTAGGGGCGGGGATGTGCCTCCCGCTTCCTGAATTTTCATTTCCGGTTCGTTGCTAGGTTACGAGTGACAGGTCAGCTCGTTGCGAAGGACCTAGTCTGCACATGTAAAAGTGAGTTTTTTTGTAAAACGTGAGCGGTGAAAAGAGAATTTATCCAGATTAAGTTCGCGAATAAAGCTGTCCAAAACGAACCAGCAGTAGTTTTATCTCGTCGCCAGCAGCGACACAAGTACTGAATGGGCCTAATAATTTACCACACTTTGAAAAATAACGCCTGAATCTCAACATAATTGCCTTGTTTTTGTCGCTCTTTTGAATTTACAACTTTTTCATTTTTCTGTGTCGCAGGGCGCCGGCCGTATAATAGTTTGTCAGCATGGCGAAAGAAATTACTTGATTTTTTTACGCGTGAGTTGTTCGCTTTTATTTCTCCGTTGTTTTCTCAAATGTTAAGCCGTTGTAGGTACCAGAAATGGGACATTCTGTTGTATTTGGTTTGTGTCAATAATTAACTCCTTTTTCGCATATTCAAGTTCAGGGAACTACGCTTTTAGGCTGGCCTAAATCTACATATTTTTTATTAACAACCAAAATAGTCATGTACAAGATAATCTTTCATATTTCACCACGGAACATCATAAATTTATATTTTTAAGACATCCTCATATTTGTGTTACTCTTAAGGCAGTGTTTCAGCCAGAAAATTTTTACTCTCAGGGCCAAAGTGGCCGCTGAGCACTTGTTTTAAGGGGCCAATTTTTTAGGAAAGAGGGGCCACTACTAATAATTGGTAAAAAATAGTCGCCAAGTGCAAATGTCTGGTCGCCCAGATTCTAGTAGGAAGGTGCGGTAATGTCGAGCCCTTGCATGTCCAAAAGAACAATCACACAGGCATACATGACGAGTCCATGCCCAAGGGTTTTGCAATGCCTTATAGGGCCGATTTCAACACCGATCAGGCTATTTGGAAGTTTTCCGGATGTGAGAAGAATCAACACAGCAACGCAAAAGGATGGATTTGACTGTGCTATTCTATGATGAGTGTTTTTAGAAGCGAAGATCTTCTTGCAATATGGTTTTCTATGCAGAACCAGAGGTGTGCGTCAATAACCTATTATTGATCCTCAACATAGTACAATACGTCTATGCGCATTATGCGATTAAAACCAGAACGATGATTTTTGGCGCGCGCAAGAAAGAAATGGTAGTTGCGCTGTAAATTGTTAGTTCATTAGCGACCATATCGATCCGCAATTTTTTTTTTTAGGGGGTTGTAATGCTAAGTTTATTTAAATATGACGACTTGTAACAATCCTTTATACAAGACATAATTAACAGATAAAGGAATTAAAACTGACTGAACAATTTATGATACCGACGATACAAATAACAGCAAGGGCTATTATTTTGTTTTACAATATTGCTATTGTTATGTTTTAAAATATAACAAAGAAAAAACGTGAAACAGTGAAAAAAGGACGAAAATATTGAAAAATGACAATAAAATTAAACAACACGCTCTAAAGCAAGCAAAAAGAAAGACCCGGAAAAGAAACACACTACTTGTACGTGTCATGAACGTTGTACAGGAGTGTTGTATTTTATTAGATTGTGATTTTTAATTTTGTGCATTTTCTCTTCTCTATAGATAATTTTGCTTTCAGGTATGCAAGGAAAGGCTTCGAATTAGTGAATGGGTTTCGTCCGTCGCCCTTGAGCACAGTGAGATAATACTTGGGCTATTGATTAAGCAGGAGGAAGGGAAGGGAGAAAGGAAAAGGGGGGGGGGAGGGAGGAAAGGGAAGAAAAAAGGGGGGGGAAGGGGGGGAGAGGGGGGGGATGAAGGGGGGGGGGGGGAAGGGGAGGGGGGGGGAGGGGAAAGGAGGGAGACAAAAAGGAGGAGAGGGGGGGAAGAGGAAGAAAGAAAAAGGAAGGGGGGGGGGGGGGGTTTGGATTTTTGGTCCAAGAAGGAAATTTTAATCAGGTTGTACAATTTTTAATCTCTGACAGAGTGGCTTGGTAGGCAAGATGTGGTGCCCAATTTTATTTGCAAGATGGTGCGAGTCTTCTATCTCTGGTTACTGTGAAGGTATACTATAGAAATTGCTGATGTTTTAGCTCGTCTAGTTCGCTGCAGCATTCTTCTTCGTCAGGGCCGTTGGTAGGGGGTTCAAATTACACATTTCTGATTGATAAAAAAAGTCGAAGACTAAGGTGAGAGGAAAGCGGGATGTAAGGGATGTTGTGGCCAAGCTGTGTGAGTGTCTCCATGTGTGTGAGGCGTTGTAGGGTGGGGTGGACTGGGGGGTGGGGGGGGGAGAAGGTTTAAACCGAGTTTGCTGCTTTAAGTTATTTTAAAGCCGTAGGTGATAGTTTCATCGTTCAAGACGTGTAAATCATCATGCTGAAACATTCCCACCATCTAGAAAGCTTTGTCCAGAAGATCTGTACTCTGGGCAAGACCAAACAAAGAGATGGTTTATGGTTTGCTTTTGGTCACAAGATGACATTTATCATCGTTGTAACAATTTTATCTCTGAAGCAGCAGTGGGCATTGTACAGAAGATGTGGTGCACAATTTTATATTTGAAAGATGGCGAAGTCTTATATCCTGGTTCCTTTGAAGGTTACAGTACATCGTATAGATACAGAAGAATGCATAGAATAAGAATTGTGCTCACGTCTAGGTTCGATTGGCAAGCATTCTGTACTGCGGGAATCAGTAACTGTAGGTGGGGTTACAAATGGCGAGGCGGTAAGACATAAAAAAATCGTGTGTGAAAATACAAGAAATTTGCAGGACAGTGGCTATGCTTAGGATATTATTCCGACACGTATTGCCAAATTCGTGTGATGTGCTGTTGGTTGTACTGATTGTTTGTTAGGGGACAGCGAATCCATGTTGGGTGAGAAATTGAAGCATGTGGCACATCAAGCCATGACATACGTGCGAGGAGTTTACAGTTTTAAGTGGTGGTGACTAAATGATGCGAAAAAAGGCAATTGAAGTTGTAAGAATGTTTACTTTTCAGAGGGTCGTGTGCGCGCATAGATGTTCAACAGCGCTGCTGTGATGGGACACAACACATGTTGGATAAGACATTGAGAACCAGAGCAGGGGTGCATCAATTTCGATTTATGATAAGCGGCTATTACAACAGGTATTTGCGTTGATAGAGGTGTGGTTCTGGGGGGATGCGTATTTACTAGACTAATATAAGTATTGGTTTTGAGGGTGGAGGTGCGGTGGTTTAGCACACTGTATGCAAGATGGAGCTTCCTTTGTGAGAGAGATGTGTGTGTAGGGAGAGAGCTTGTAAGAATTTTAAAATCATGAGGTTCGCTGTCAATAAAAACGAACCGTGCCTAACATGCTTAGTAAGTGAGGAAAGAGGTATGTGAGCTCCACTGGGTGCGTTAACCACGCTATTACATAGTAGTCTGTTTTAGCCGGAAAGAGAACCTTAATGGGCGTTTGTTTCTTGTCGAAATCTGGTAGGTCCTAGTCCGCCCTTAATTTTCGGCCAAGCATTGTGGTGTGTTTAATTTTAGGTTTTGCATTCCACAAAAATCAAGATTAGCCGTTTTTAACCACGCTGGCAATTGTACGGGAAGTGAGTCAGATGTATTGTAGACTAGCTTAGAAAGAGCGAGGCTTGTGTAGAATGGTAATCCGACCATACAAGTTAAGGTTTCTTGCCCGCCAAAGGTTTAGAATGTCTTCTATGGGGTTTAATTTTTCCTCACAATTTTTTTTTGAGGAAACGTGTTCATTATAGTGACAAAAGATTTCCTAGTTCATATATTGGTTCCGAGGCCAAAGCTATACTAAAAGTGTGTCGTGGTGTTATATCTACAAATGCCCTAGCCACATTCCTGTCAGTTTTTGGACTTGTTATTCTAAGCTGAAACGTCTCGGAAAATGCACAATAATTCAAAAGGTTTTCCGCTGAATGTATCGGAAACGAAAGCAGTAGTATCATCGCAATACTTGCGATATTTTATATCCTTGTTATAGATTTGTATTCCCTTGATTATTATTATTATTTCATGATTGCTAGTGCTAATTGTCGGCGGCAAATGAACAAATGAGTACCGAGATATAGAACGAGGCCTTGTCTGACGACTCTTTGCAGGTTAAAAAACTCCGAAGCGTGCCCATTGTTCTAACCACAGCTGCTGAGGTATCGTATATAACGTTCTTAGCTGAGTCCACCTGTGCGTGAATGTTGAGTGACGATGTATGGTATCAGCTGAATCTAACATATGACTAAGGCTGTCAGCAACAGGGGAGGGGTTACACCGGAGGTCTAGGGCAGAAGACGAACAGAAAGGCAAGATGTGTATAGAAAATCGGGGATCAGTGATAAAGAGGGCAAGCGGGGAATATTGAAAGACGTGGGGATAGGCTATTGAATGGCTAGTTAGCCTGGGGTGGTTACGGAACTGCCTGGGCGTGGCAGGAGGGGGGCACCTGTGTGGGTGACTGAAAGGGTAAAGGGTTGTCGCAGATCTACTGAATGGCACCGTTGCTGGGGGTGCATGTTGTGTGCTGGTGGAGAAGGGCGCGGTATCTTCCATAGAAGTAAACAGCGCGTGGAATTCAAGGACAGGACAGGGATGGTCTGGCGGAAAACAAACGAGGGACGCATCGTGTGAGAGCATGCCATACTTATGGCGCCATTGAAGGGACAGAACCGAACACAAGAACTTGAGTGGGGGGAGGATCTGGTGTGACGGGCCGATACCGGTGTATGCATCTATACATCTAAGTTGAAGTTGGGGGGAGGCAACGAGTACGCAATACAATGTATATGGGGATGTACGTTGTGGTCGCGACAGGTAAATGAGCTAGAGTTTGGTGTATAGCACAAGTGGCGCGCACTGGGAACAGCTGGAAAGTTGGGTGTTACATTGGGGAGAGAAAGAACATGGCCAGCTGTTCCTCGTCCAGCGGAGTTGGCGGGGCGTCGGCCCTCACGGGACAGCGGGACGTTAAGAAGACGTGGGTAATAAAAAAGAAATATGTCAATGGTGAACGTGACGTGCTTGTTGAGGGTACTGGGACACCGAGCGTAAAGGCAAAGAGAGTCGCCGACGTGAGCTCGATCGGCACACAATAAGGGCGACCAGGGGATTGGGACAAATAGGGTAGACAATCGAAAGAGGGAAAACGTGTTAGTTGCTATGTGTCGCATGAACTCAGCGCGGGGGGGAGATAAAAGGGTGGAACAGAATCTGGGAAAGAATAGAGCTGGCGATGGACTCGAATGTAGAGGGGGAAACGGGAAGCCGCGCTATAGAGCGGTCAGTGGGCAGGAATTTGTAACAGAGGACCAGTAAAGTTTTACCATAAGAGGCAGAATAAGAAAGATGGAAAAAGAAAAAGGTAGCTGGGGTAATGCGTGGTCTGCGCGAATGAATTAGGTGTCAACAGAACATAGAAAGTGTGTGAGGACAGGTGTGAGGTTAAAAGATCAAGATGATTTAGCAGAGTATGATACAGCGAATTTAAACCGTAGTCACGACCATCATGTGGCGGCGCAGCTGTGGCAGTGGACTGGTGGGTGTAAAACCCAGTTAGTCCCTAAAGTGACGCCAATAGATCGCTGAGGCGTGGTATGGTGTAATGTCATGTGCCACTAACTTACTAAAGCAAGTAGTATTCTGGGGAATATGATTTCTATAGCGGCGGGACACTCTGTGTGCGGTTTGTGGGCGGCAGTGAAAAAGAGTGGAAATGGAAATCAACGAGGTGTGGTGCCAGAGGAATTGCGGCATACGTCGCGGGTCCCACGCGTGGTAGGCAGGGGACAAATAAGCAATATACTATTAATGGCCATCGTGCCAAGGTGGAGGGATGGGAATATTATGTCCCGTGAGGGATATCTGAGACTGGCAGAGCGGAGAGTGAGTTGAAAGTACCAAATTACGTGTGAATAGCATGTGTGAGCTACTGGTGAATACAGATATCGGTATATGATGTATACAACGCAAAACATAACAAGCAGAGGATAAATATGGCTGGACTGGTGTGCACACAAAGGTGAACGTTAAGCGGTGTTGACAAAGAATAGTGACGGCGCGTGACGGAAGACAATTTGTAATGATGACGGGTCTTATGCAGTTCTGGCTGCATCGAGAGAGAGTGAATCTAGTTGGCTTATGCTCATTGCAACTCGCAGCAAAAAGGGACACGTCATAATAAAGAGCGCAAAACAGTAGGCTATTACGAAGTGTGAATACTGAATAGAAATGCTAGACATAAAAAGATAGGCTGTACGGAGTGAGAACTTCCGATAGTCTTCGCGTGGTTAAGTCGAATAGATAGCACCAGGATATACGCTGGTGGACAGAAGATTGTCATTACACAGCCAAAGGAGTATAGAGAGGGGGGGGGAGTGTGGAAAGAAATCAATATACGAATGGATGGCAGGAGGCTGAGGAGAGCCCTTGATTACTCAAATGTACAGGAGATAAGCTTACAAGACGAGAGGAGAGGTACTGGCCACAGAGGGGCGTAGGAACACAGGCATATATAGGGTCGTGGCCAAAGATTTGCTACAAGTCTATTTGGGATAGTGTTGGCATCAAGTTGTGGGCGCCAAGAGAGCAAAATAGACAGATACTTTGTCGGGGGCAAAAGGTGGATTGACGGACTTTCTGATAGATGAGGAGGCGGGAAGGGAAAGAAGAGAGTATGCCATGGAAAGAATAGGTAGGTGAAACAAAGAAAAGTGTGGAGTTACCTTATGATTATGTCCTCACTGTTCATATTCCGCATTATATACGAGCAGATAAACATAGCGCAAATAATACGCGGTGTTGTGATCACTAGAGATAGAGATATGAGAAATATGAAAATTGGTAATGCAGCTGTAAAATTTGAGTATCGCTCGTGAGGCTCAAAGCGACCATATCGATCAGCTAATTTTATGATTTGTTTCTTGCTATCGTGCTTTACGAGTTTATTATTTGTATAGCAGGTGATCGGGGGACTCGTGTAACACAATGACTTATACAGCAAGAATAACATAAGCAATGAGGAGAAACAGTAATGAACTGAGAATGAAAATTTAGGGGCAGGGTAATTGAGGAAGGAAGAAGAGCAAAGGAACGGGGGATGAGACGTGTAGGATGGGGGGGGAACACGCGCAGATGTGGCGTAGGGGTGTGAAAAATAAAAGCATCAAGATGGAAAAAATAGATAGGGGGATCCACGAAGAAGAGCAACAGTACAAAAAGATGCATGTGAAACAACAATGACAATAAAAGAAACAAAAAACAACATTCGTAGAGAGAAAAAAAAAAAAGAAACAGGGCAAAGGTAAAGAAAAGATAAAACCTGGTGTCAAGGTGACAACAGAAAAAGGTGGGGGGAGAACGAGGTGGAGGGGAGTAATAGAGCGTAAGATGGTAAGCGCAGTTGGACGTAGTAGATAGAGAGAATGTGAACGGAGGAACTCGGGAGTGACGTGCTGTGAAGCGGATGATTACAGTGGGGGTTGTGACGACATAAAATGGAAAGGGGTAACGTGTATTTGAAGAAAGCCGTAAGGGTATCAGAAGGGGCGATAGGTGAGAGAACTGACAAGGACGACTAACAGGGTGGTGCTAGAGGTACTCTCAAGGAGACGAGGGGGGTAAAAAGAAGGTAGGTGGCAGCTATGTGGCGTCAACAGCGGACAGAGAGAAGTTCAGGTCATTAAGGCGGGGGCAGATGGAAGAGGGTGAGGCAATAAAGGGCCTACGTAAACCGGTCAAAAAAAATATGGGAAAGTCCCTATAGAAAGCTAGAAAGACAATATGATGTATACAAGCAATGATGAGCACAGCTAGAGACACTCAAAAGTAGCGGAGACGGAGTGGGGCGGTGTGTCTGGCTCGTAGGAATAAAGAAGGCAACTGGTAGCAGGTGGGGGAAGGGTACGAGTTCCGCTGGGAAAAATGGGGAGGAGGGTTGTGCGGGGTGGGCAAGTCACAATGCCGCGTGGGTGTGTGACTGAGGACTATTATTGATTTCGGTGGTGACAATATATTGAGGAGGCTGCTTGGGAAATAATCGTCCAAACACTTCTCGTCTAACACTGCGATGCTTAAGAGAGTCTAACTTTTGCCGGGGTAACGTCACCTAGACCGTTGAATTGCACCACAAAAGCGGTTGGCTGTAGTGTCACGGTATTCAAGGAGGGCGTGCGCCCTAGCACGAGTCGAGCTAGCCTCTGCTAACTATGCACATGCACACTGTAGAGTTATGAGCGACGCAGTGGTTACTGAGTGGCGTGGACGTGAGACTAGATTCACCGTGCATCGAAAGCGTTCACATAGGTGCATCTAGGGATCGCAGGCTGTAGGACGTAAGGTGGGCTGTGTGGAGTCTTATAGTCCAACCGAAACAGGCACACCACAGTGCCCCCCACAAAGTCAGAATGGGGGCGGGGGGTGGTCACGGTGGATGGAATTGGTCTCAGTGTTACACAAAAAAGTAGGGGAAGGCAGACACTAGTGCGGACTTATGAGGGTAAGTTGATAGCACGAAAACTGGCGTACGATATACACATGATACATGACACTTGTCCACGCAAGGGAGCGGTGTGAACGGAGGGGGAGAACCTAGGTCGGAAAAGGGGGTCTAAGGCTCACGAAGCGGCAAGATCGTGTGTCCAAGGACAGCTGGGACGACACATGGAGGATGGGATCGGCGCCCGCCAAGAGATAACTAATTACAGATCAGGGCGTATCTTCGAGTATAGTGCACCAAAGGGAACAAGAAAAAGATATGAATAGGGGTAAGATGTATACTGTAGAAGGGATGCGTCCGCTCTGAGGAGGAGTGAGATGTATGAATAGACACCGGGGATGAGAGAAGTGGGTGGGGATCATAAGATAAGTGATTTAGCTGGCGGGGGTAGAGTGAATTGGTGACGCACGGTGGGATATAGTGCCTGGGAAAACGTGGGGTCGAGTATGCTATAAATCAGGCGAAACAAATGGGAGAGCACTGACAGTAAGACTAGGGGGGCGGCAGAACACGAAAGTGGCTCATTCAGGACACGTTCGTGCGTGTGCGGACTTTGGCATATGGGGTCCAAGAGGACTGGTATAGGGGTTCCGGCTCTGCACAAGACAGAGAGCTCGACAAAGTTCTACTATCAAGTTATCACACAAAAGATGGGTGATCATAATGGTTGATAACAAGCGATCAACAGCTGTAAAAATGTGAGTGAGACGTGAGTCCTTGTCAATGCTAGTCATAGGAAGGATATCTAGAGTGGGCACAGTATACGTAATGGAATACAGGGATTGCATAGGTGAATGAGGTAGGAAAGTGATGGGAGAAGACCTTGAGGATATAATGGCTCTGAGGGGGACAATGTGATAATAACAATAGAAAGTCGGAGTAGGATACGAAGGGCGCTGGACAGCGGTGGAGTGGGATGTGAGGGCAACAAAAACTGAGATGTGTGGTAGGGACTGGATGAAGGGTGAGAGGATGTAGCACGTGGCGGCAAAGGAGCGGATACTTATCGCGGAGGAATAAGGGAGAGAGATAATATCAGTGGGCAACGGAGAAGTGGTACTGACAACATATGTGACCGAAGGAGAAGTAATACGTGTGGCACTGAACGGTAAGAAAGAGTAGAAAGACGATGGTTCAACGAGCGAGCAACGTGTGTGACGGTGAATGGGTATCTAGTAAATGATTACTATATAAAGAGTTGTGGTGATGACTGAAGGTGCACGGTCTATGAAATAAAGAGGGGGATGAATGTAAATTTGTTTGGCAAGCTGGGCGGGATTTTGGAAGTGGTGAGTTTACTATATATTTGTGCGGAAAGTATAATATCCTTCGCTAAAAGTGTTCTCTGGGGTATAAGTAAGGTTGAGTGCTCGAAGTGCTGGGCATGTGGGAGATGAGGGAGTGTGCGAAGGCATATGAAACAGATGGGCGCGAGTAGACAGAATAAAAAGTGTGGGTCGGACGTGCTCGGTGGGCGTAGCAGTGACTAGGGATCGCAAAGTAACTAGGTGCAATCGTTGGGTACTGGAAGTGTATAATAGTATCTGTATAACACCGAAAAAAGTGCAGGTCTCGGCGGAAATGCAACAGTACATAGAATGAAGAGGAAAGACGAAGGGGTAGAGGCTCGGGGCGGATAAACAGGAGTGATCAAGAGTACGAAGTAGTTAGAGTAGCATGAAGTCATAGCTCAAAGTGGAAAGTAGACGGAGGAGGGCGTCAGTGTCGTTGGAAAGTGGCATAGTGCCGTGTGCGGATGTGTATGTGATTGTGATCGACCAACAAGCGTATTATTATGAATGTCGGAGTGGCTCTAGCGACTGCCAAATAATAATAAAATAGTATCAGTGGTGAAAGAGTGGAAAGAACAGTAATAAAGTAGAAAAAGACCTGGTCCTAGACAAAGAGCGGAGGTTCAGTGCGAGTGTTTCACATAGAAACTACACGCACTGCATGCAGCAGTAGCACAGTCCACCTGTGTGAATATGGGCGGCTATGCACAGATAGTAGACCTAAGGGATGATAGTATATTGGCGAAAAAATCTTGAGAGATACCTCGATATACGGGTATCTTGTGGCGGAGGACAAAGGAGTGAGGTGTGTGTGTGGCAAAGCTTGTGCATAAGAACTGGGTGCAGGACTAGAGGAAGGAATATTGGTCGTGACAGACACAGAAAATGACTGTGTGCTGTGTCTGCGAGATAATCACAATCGTTGAAGAAAAAGTCGGTATGACGAGTGTAGGGTGGGTCTATGTGATGTGACTGCTCTTCTGAAACCATAAGGTGTACAGCACGGTGTCGAGCACAAGCTTGTGAATAATTAAGTTCGTGGCATGATCGTGTGCAGGCATTATTGCGTCAGGGCATATATGGTGTTGTCTGATTTCAAGGTGTAGCACTCTCTTTACATAGCAGAGTGAACGTTCAGAGGGCAAAGTGTGTCAGCGTGGGCGCACGAGGGGGTCTGGTCGTCATGGAGAAAAAAGCAGTATGTCAGACAACACAGAACACAAATAGGAATATGGCCCGAATATACACCGGATGGTGAGTTATAATGTGTGCCTGGACACACGCGGATTCTACATGCATGTAGTCTAGCTGACGGGTTGCGGGTAGGGGGCGTTTTACGCGAACTTGACGTATGTGGGGTACGATTGGTCACTGTGGGTCCGTGGCATCGAGTTGATAGAGTGTGTAGTCACTGACTGGGTCACTCGGAGAAAAAGCGCTACAAGTAGCAGGGTACAGAGGGGGTGGTGGATATGGGGGATAACTTGGGAGGAAAAGAATTATAGGGAATCTCAACAATGCCTCCCTCCACCACAGGGGAGAAAGTGGACACGGGGGATAGGGATCAAACTGAACTGCACCAAACATGACGAAAGCGTGTGATTGGTATAGCACACTGAAGAGAATCGGTTCGGGGACAATACACGCTCTGCACCAGAGGTGATTAGTGGGAGCTACTAGTTAACTGGCAGAAAAACTGAGATCATCGAAAGCTTGTTCGGCGTAGGGTACTAGATTAGTCTGACGCGTGTTGATATTTTCCACACTGGTCGTTGGGCGCAGAGGACATGGACAGGTTGTAACGAATGGGTGGAAGCTGGTTTATGGGATGCACGTTGATTATGCAGAGTAGTAGGAAACTTGATGGAGCCATATAAATGACACAACTCAATGTGATAAAGCACGAGACCAGAACAGAAATCAGTCCAAGCGCGAAGACACAGAACCCGTTCGTAGGTACCACATGCGAGACAAGATAGTAATCAAGAATAATGGCGAGGGTTCGAGCGAAGACGTTGAATATCTCACACGTTCAAACTAAAATGAAACTATTGTGACTGCGGATAGGATCTGCCACAGTGGTGCAAGAACTTCGATTGGCAGGAGGGGAGTGGAGGGAGAGGAGGGGGCGAGGGTGTGTGAATGGGGTTTGGGTGTAGTGTGTCACAATGTGTGTGGTCTACACACACATGCGTACCTGCCAATGCACCAAAAGAGAAGGATACAGTGCCTGATATCGTGATTGGCAACGAAATACATAGGAATGGTGGTTTGCAGGGCGCGCCGGAGGTAGTGGCACAAGGGGCACAAGAGGGGAAGGGTACAAAAGTCGGAAGAAAAGGAAGGACCTGAGACTGGCATAGTGGGAGGCAAACGGAAGCTCTCTCTGAATAAGTGACTGAAGTGAAACAGTGACGTCACTCGCAAAAATGAGGAGTGCGACGAAAGACGAAGAAGTGCAGACGACCGTGGGCAGAGGCTAGAGTGAGCGGCGGGCACATAGTGTAAACGGATAAGGTGGAACAGATGGCAATCCGGCGCCGAGCATAGAAAAAAAGATATGATGGGCATGAGTACGACTAATCTACAGTCACGGTGATTGAGCAAAGAGCTGAGACTGCGTGACAGTCAAGAATCTGTGTGTCTAAGCAATATAATCGGGCGCAAGCAGAGCGCAGATCAGGCAGCGCGCACCAAAAAAAGTGCGCAAAAACAACGTCATAAAGAAACATTGGAGGGCTGGAGGTAAGTAATGTCGATAGGAGTGAAGAGGGATGTGATACGTGGCTGTGGGTAACAGGGCAGATGTCCTAAGAGAGGTGCGGGGTCAGCAAAAGGTGAAACTGGGGGGGGGGGACAGAATGGTAAGAAAAGAAGGAAAGGATAGAGGAACAGCACCGAAGAGGATGGGGGGACAAAGAAGGGACACCTTGGAAATAATGGATAGTAAGCGAGGCGGAGCTGGGATGATCACAGTGAAAAGTATCACTGATCCAGGGACAGGGTAGAAGTGCATATACCGTGATATACGCTACTAAGGATAGGTCTCTACTTGAGTAAAAGTGGTAGTTAGGGGCGGTCGTGTCGCTGCATAGCATGTACTTGGGGTCGGCGGCGGAATGCGCAATGTATGTCAGACAGGGAAATCGTGGTCTGGAGGCTTGGGTAAGAGTAAATAGTGTGTCAGGAGCAGCAGTCATAATAGAGCTGTCTGCAGGCGACATCTTAGGTATAATAAGGGTCGGTTAAAGAAACATGAAGACTCGGAACTCTGTCACTGTCTATAGAGAACGGGCGTGATGATGAAGGTTGTGGGCTGCGGGGAGGGTGGGTGACATCAGAGTAGCCACATCAACAGTATCAAGGAAAGAAGCTTCATACATGAACAAAGAGAATGATTAAAAAGGAGGTGAGGGGAGTCAGGGAAAGACACAAGGGAGGCTGTAAGACAACATGGGTCAACAGTAAGATGTACTGAACCACTGAGCTGATTTCTATCTCGAATCACAAGTGAGACGTCCTAAGAATGCGTGGTGACACAAAGGTCACGACGGCAAAGCACAGGGTGGGGGGGATGTCACAATAGTGAGCAGAACCGTTTGAATGGACAGGACGTTGGAGCATATACTCGAAGGGGGTCTGGCGAGATATGGGGCTCGAACACAGAAAGAAAGAGGGTGTGTCGTGAAGTTAGAATGCGTGTGAGATGCTATAGTTGGGCAAAACAGTGGAAGGCGTAATTCTACGACAAAGTAGATTGTGCTGGCTTTAGAGAAGGCAATTAGAAATGGGGAAGAACGAGTACGAAGGCACTATAAGACGTGGTGGGGGTGAGAAAACGGCACTAGGGTACCAATGTATTATATAACAACAAGAATAGTAAATACAGTATATTGTGCTGTTAGAACATGCTCAATGCGCTTGCGTTGATAGTAAAAGAGGTGAAATGAGAAAGTGGCTGGTCGGGAAAGACAGAGGCTGGATTCACACGAAGGATGAATACATTGCGAAGGTGAGGTGGTGAAGAATACACAGTGGTCACAGTGACGCATGTGCGGAGATGACAATGTCGGCGGACAGAAGGGTGGAATCGGTAGGACCAAGACTGTAGTGAAATCACGGTTGAAACGGCATGCAGGCTGTGAAGCCATTGGTCGCACAGTGCACATAAGCAACAATGTGGCCATACATGAAGGGAGTACTGAAGTGTAAAACACAGTACAAGGCATCTCCAACGACGCGTATGAAGGCTGCAGGTCATCACGACACTCACATGGAACTAAAGTTGCAAATAATCAAAAAACACGAAGTGGTTGCACAACCTAGGAAAAGACCAGGACAAGAGCGGTGGGCAGACACGTGAGGTAATCTGTCAGTAGGACATGCTGTGTCGACAACATAGTTAGGAAGGAGAATGCGTGTGTGATAGTGTCTGGTGGACAAGTAGGGGTAAGATGTGGAAGTGTGCACAAAGACTCAGGGTGTGGAGACATCACTTACAGTGACGTAAGGTAATAAGTGGGGAGACAGAAAGGATTCTAGGGGGAGCATGAAGATGAGAGGGCGTCCAATGCTCAGGTGTGGAAGTGTGAGTGATAGATGATGTGGTGGGCAAATTGGTGGTGGGCGATGTTCACAACGGATCAGAACACATTCGTGAATAGGCGGGAAAAAACGAACTGCGCGTCGCGCATAGGAAGGAAGAGGAAAAAGCAGCAGTGGAAAACGCATGACAGAATACTAACGTAATTGAAAGCGACAATGCAGTGCATCGGGGTGAGGCGTGTGAGCTACTTAGTGGACACGCACATACATGGTTGAAACGTGTAGCAAAATTGAAGAGGCCTGCGTTGGTACGGCACTAAAAAACAAAAAAAAAAGTAGTTTTGTTTCTCATCAAAATTAACCGTAAAGTGAGACGAAAGTAGCCGGCTGTTTTGGCCCGCTACCGGCCTTATTGACAGCACTGCATATCACTTGATCGACACAAACTATATCATTGTACCATCGTTCATCCCTATGATGACGTAATGGTAAATAATCACCCCAACATCTACCTTCACGTTTCTTGTCTGCAAGCAGTCCTTGTTGATTCACTGATGACTATAGACACGCAATCAACTGATCAATCTGCAGCACAACTGACAACAACGACTACACACAAACTGTGTAAGCCTCTTATCGCACCATCACTTAAAAAAACTCTTGTAGCCGTTGTGAAATTTCCGATTGCTTCCGATTGCACCATCAGCCATTGTGGTTGTGAAATCTCCGATGACGTGTCTGGGCAGGAACGTAGGAACAATTCGATAGCAATGCTATAATAATAAACAACAGCTTTCTTAACTCACTTCGATGAAAAAGCCCAAGAATTCATTTGAATTGCCTAATCCCACAAGAAATACTCATAAATTTAAAAACTAGTAATAGTTCTCACTAAATCTGCCCCCGCTTCTATTTTATCC
>JAHPZR010054531.1:0-10000 GCA_019787425.1 Platygyra sinensis | reverse complement strand
AATTAAGAATTTAGTTGTTTTCTCTGCACTACAGTCACAATGCAGTGCACATAGCAAAGCAGTCCGTCATGATTCATTGATTACTGTTGGCACCATATCACTTTATGAACACAAACTGTAGTATTGCACCATCCCTTATCTCTATGATCACATTATGGTTAATAATAACCCGAACATCTACCTTCACATTTCTTGTCTGCAAGCAGTCCTTGTTGATTCGCTGATGACTATAGACACACGGTCACCTGATTAACCTGTAGCGCAGCAACTGACAACGACTACACACAAACTGCTTAAGCCTCTTATTGCACCATCACTTGGAACCCCTTGTAGTCGTTGTGAAATTTTCGATTGCACCATTAGCTGTAGTTGTTGTGAAATGTCCGATAATGTAATGGTCTTAATCTGGAACTTTCTTTAGGATATGTCTGGGCAGGAACATACAAACAATTCGATAGCAACGCTATAAACAACAGCTTTCTTAACTCATTTCGATGAAAAGCCAAAGAATTCACTTAAATTGCCTAATCCCACAAAGAATACTTGTAAATTTAAAAGTAAATTAACGACCGATACTTCCAAAGCAGTCCGGGATGATTCACTGATTACCGTAGACACCATATCACTTTATCAACATATACTGTAGTGTTGCACCATCGCTTATCTCTATGATCACGTAATGGTAAATAATAACCCGAACATCTACCTTCAGATTTCTTGTCTGCAAGCAGTCCTTTTTGATTCACTGATGACTATAGACACGCAATCACTGGATTAATCTGTAGCACAACAACTGTCAACAATGACTACGCACGAATTGTTAAAGCCTCTTATTGCACCATCACTTGGGGACTGCTTAGAGCCATTGTGAAATTTCTGATTGCACATCAGTCTTAGTTGTTGTGAAATCTCCGATGATGTAATGGTCTTGACGTAATTGGGAACTTTCTTTAGGTTATGTCTGAGCATAAACGATACCAACAATCCGATAGAAAAGCTATAAACAACAGCTTCCTTTCTTCAAAGTCACGATTAAATTTAATCGGTTGTCTCCACGAGAAAAGCCGGGGCTAGCAAAGTAGTCACACTGTCCACAGCTATTTTTAGTACAGTAGTCATTTTCCGACTGACATAATCCTGGCACGTTCTGACACGTTCTTTGCTTCGAATCGAACGCTTCAAAAAAACCAAAAGAAAATACATTTTGGGCACAATAAGAAAACAATATCTGTAACATTTTCGTGTATAAATGTTTCAAAAGCTTTTGGCGGTTAAACATTACAAGTTTCGTGATTTAAAGTCCCGACCAAGACTTGGCCGAGCGGAGGTCTGCGTCTGGTCACCGACAAAACTAAAAAAAACAAGAATTTTAAAAAAAATTTAAACCACGCTTTTAAACTCTTTTTCGCTCACAAAAACATTACGTTATATTTAGCAACAACGTTTTGCGAGAAAACATTACCCGGAAACAATTTAAAAGATGGTTAGGACTTGTTTCCATATCTCAAACCGCCCTTGGATACCTTGTGATGTGTACACAAGGTAAATATTGATTATAGGCCTAAGCACTGACAATACTTTTAAGGGTTGGGTTAATGCAAGGGGTTAATGGTTAGCTTCTTTATAGCGTTCGGGTTTCCGATATGGTACCACGCTTTAAAACTCACGGTTACTCACACTGTCCGACTGCGCATTTGTTATCTTTTTAATCTTTACGCAAACGTTCAGCTCGTGAAACGTGATATAGTTACCGCAGTCATCTACTGTTACATAACAACTGACTTTCATTACGCGAAACGTGACTCTCGCCTTTCAGCACGTGAAGGTGTTATGTTACAAAGTGTTTGTACTTTACTTTACTTAATAATTTTACAGCAGATAAATATGTGTACGTACAAACATATAAATAAACAGCTGCTGGAAGACCTAGCAACAGGAATGAACTTCCCTGGTGATAAAGACCACCAGAAACAATATATGTAAAACAAGAACATGAATAAAATATACATAATGACAGGCTGTATTATAAAACGAGTATAGTAAAATATTATGTGGTACAAAAATAATGCTGACTGAAATTAAATAACAATTACATTAAATCTCTACTATCAGTAGCAAAACAGAAGAGTCTTAGGTCTTTTTTGAATATTGATTTGTGATTCCCTCTTCCTAATAGATATATGACAATTATTCCATGAGCCCGCATTGGATATGAAGTAATAAAAATAACCAACGAGCGCGTAGCGCGAGTTGGTTATAATCACTTCATATCCAACAAGGTCGAATGGAATAATTGCTTTAGTAAATTCTCAAACCGGGTTTTGCCGCCGATTTTATTTCCACAATTTTACAAAGCGAAAAATTTTAAACTTGTCGCACTATTTTCCATATGACGGAAAACTCTGACGGAGCTGAGAATTTACTAGAGGTAAATTATTCCAAAGACGAGCAACTCTAGGAAAAAAAGACGACCTAAATAATTCTGTTCTTGCATAGTTAGTTTTAAAAGTTAGTTCAGTGTTCCTCAAAATATCGGGTTCATGCTCAGAATTATAAAACTGCAGATAATTACCGGTAGAGATATCGAGGCCATAATAACTATGCAGGCATTTGAATGAAAAAAATGAAGGGTAAATAGATTCGTCTAGAAGATAGCTACATTAGACCAGTCTTATTCAAACGTTCTTTGTAAGAAATCCTATTCCCAACCATGAGCTTAGTCGCCCGACGTTGTACAGCCTCTGCCATATCGCTTAAATAAACTTGATGAGTAGACCACACTTGAGAGGTCTAACAAGGTGAACATACAGCTTTTTAATAACATCAACAATGACACACGACAAACATCAAAAGACATTTTAGCCTAAATGTTGGTAAATTTTCAGTGTGATAAAAGTAATTGACCTCAATGCCTTGTTGTCTTTTTGTATAGTCCATCTTTCGTTTCAGCGCGATCCGAAACCTTTTAAGGGATTTATTGCTTTTTCAGTTTCCTCTCGTAAGAAGAGTAAAAGCTACATACTCAGTTCTAAAATCACTCTTTCTCGAAGCGAAAAAAAGACACATAAAGCATGCCAGCCGCCCCAATTCCTTCACAGAATCATAGTACAGGGTTAGGCGCTCCGTAGTATATTGACAGGTCAACAGATCATAAGTTGCGTGGTCGATTCCAAGCGAAAGTGAACAGTACAAGTTGCGTGATTCAATGATTATATTCCTTTCATAGCGTGTTGTAATCCGAGAGGTTTGTTTACGTCTCAAGAAAAATACCTTGACCTTTGAAACGAATATACATTTACATATGTTAAAAGGGTTTTTTGACGAGCCAAGGCTAAGTTTTAACTTTTTTCCCCAGAAAATTCCACCATTGCTTCTGGCGAAGTAAACATGATCTTACATTTATCACCGTCATCGTATTCCATGGCCAGCCGCAATACCTTTATAGCACATTGAATATTCCCTTCGAAAGTGAACAGAAACAAAAATTCCAAATTACAAAATCTTTTGTTTTGCACGCAAAACGAAAATACAGCTTAACTCTGGATAATTTCAGCCTTAGTAACCAGCAGCTAGTCCCAAATTAGATGCTTGATCCTTGCAAATGTCCTGACGCCCATCGCCGAAGGATTTTGGCCCAAGTTTGACCAAATAAACATTTTTCCCGTCCGCGGCCATTTTTTTTGTTTAAACAGTTAATTTGCTGACCTGACAAAACCCTCCTGAGGGGGGATATGAAAAAAAAAAACTGAGAAATGGCCTGTAATTGGCTGATAATGACATCATCCGTGGAGGTTTGAATATAGTCACCGACAAGACTAAAAAAAAAAAACAAAAAATAAAATAATAAACCGAAGGCAGAGCCAGAAACCGCCCAGCCTACGGCTGCGCGGTTTAATAAACCGCTTGCAAAGCAAGGCCCGCGCACGCCTATGGCTGCACAGTTAAAAAATAAAAAAAAATAAACCGCTTGTAAAACTAGAGCCGCACTTGGCCCAGGCCGTGCAGTTAAGGGGGCCGAACACATTTTTTCAAGTGCCTATGCCTAATTCACCATAACTTTTAAACTATTTGTGCTTTGGCGCCCGTTTTTTGAAAGAGTAAAGTTTAATAACAGAAGCGTTTTTTCTGGTATTTTGACTAGGGTGTGTGTTGTTGCCATGGCAACGGGACTGTTTAAAAACAAGGCTTAAATAATGGTTTTTGTTTAAAACAATCCAGTCGTTAGATTGTTTTCATTTTTTGCACACTACGAATTGACATTAAATCCCTTCTGTTAACACTGTTCTAATAAAATTGTGACATAGGCGATTTTCGTAATTCGCCGTTAATCGTTTTCTGTATTATTAAAAATTCCCAAAGTGAAAATTCAGATTTTTCGTGATAGATCATTCACAAGGTCTCTGATCTATTTTGTTGTCAAATTTCTTGTAATTCTAAGGACTGGATCGTTAGAAATCGGCACGTTTCTGCTAAAGCAATCGGTCTCAATTTTTTGAGCAACTGCGCATGCGTTGCATTTAAGTGGGTTCTTTCAGTAACAAACAAAAGCTGAAAATTGCTGCGTTCTTTGCATCCTTACCTTTTCTAACAAATCTTTGTAATAAAAGACAAAAGCCAGCAATACACTGCGTTCAATTATAGTGAAAAACAAGACAGTGCGGTTGTTCCATGTTTGTTTACTGAAATCCTTGTGCACGCGCTAAATTGCATCAGCAAAAGTGCGCGCGAAAACTGTGTTTGGCCACCTTAAAGAAATAAAAAAACAAACTGCTTGTAAAACTAGAATCGGCCCCAGGCTGGGCAGTTTAAAATAAACCCCGTGCAGAAACATGAATCGCACTCGGCCCAGGGCCACGCGGTTAATTAGGGTGGGAGGCATACTTTCAGTTTTTATTCTATACAACATTAAAAAGGGTTATACCACCACAGCCACTTGCAGAAACTTGAGAGTGCTTGGGCGAGTCTCTTATATTGATTAGATTGAAAATCTAAACATTTCAACTGGCATGTTAATGAATGAAAAGCTACCTAACCACGTTTAAGAGTTTTCAGCAGAAAATTGACCAAATGGGAGCCTTGCAAAAGTTGCGAAATTCCATACAAACCCTTATAATTTTGTGGCCTGTCTACCCAATCCATATAAACTCTCTATTTTGTGTGGTTTTTTAAGAGCTACCATTTTGACAGTTTCCTCCTCCAAATACTTCTATTTGTGGCCAAGACTCTCAAATTTAGTTTATCTTTTATTTGAATATCTTTGTTTTTCAAACAAATGGAAAACAACCATACTCTTTCCCAATCCTCTCATGTTTCTGCAATGTGCTATGGCCTTGTCACAATTAGAGTAAGGTGTATGTCGAAAGAAAATTAATTTGACAATAGTACGTACTTGAAGAAAAAATTTTGTTGATCATGACTTTTTTTCCGGCAACGAAATTGCACTAAATTCAGCCTTGTCTTACAAATACTAGTCTTGTACTGTATTTGGCAAACACTAAAACCTGTATTCTTTTAATGAGATTGCACTGAACTCAGCCTTGTCTTATAAGTACTAGTCTCGTACTCTATTCGGCACTTACTAAAACAAGTATTTTTTCAATGAAATAGTACTAAATTCAGCCTCGTCTTATAAGTACTAGCCTTGCACTCTATTTGGCACTTACTAAAACATGTATTTTTTCAATAAAATTGTACTAAATTCAGCCTTGTCTTATAAGCACTAGTCTCGTGCTCTATTCGGCACATACTAAAACAAGTATTTTTTCAATGAAGTTGTACTAAATTCAGCCTTGTCTTATAAGTACTAGTCTCGTACTCTATTTGGCGCATGCTGGGCGGATAGTCATGTTTCTGAGCTCTTGCAAGAGGATTTTGATGCTTTATGGCTGATGCTTCTTTAAATCTTAGAAGGAAAGAGCATGGAAGCAATTCGAGTACCCCCGACAACGAATTAAAGTTTCCAGAAGAAAAAGAGAGCCAGAGATAAACCTTTGAATGTTGAGTTAGCGTCATCTTCAGGGGACAAAGTTCCGGAGCACGTGGAAATGACTCATGATCTTGGTACAAAAGTAGACCTTATTCTTTCTAGTCTTGATGGAGTGAATTTAAAACTAGAGTCAATTAACGCTGTGGTCGTTAATAAAGAGCTTTATTTGTTTATCTGGAAGGGCAAGGAGAAGGTCAAGCATTCGGCTTTAATACATGATATTGACCATGGTGGTTTGAAAATGCCGGATCTTGAATCTATGATCTCTGCTCAGAGTCATGTGTGTAAAGAAATATGCTGAAAATTATGAAAGTCCCCGGAAGTATGTTTTGGATTTTTGTCTCAAGGAAGTGGGTGGGAAATTTTTGTTTCAATGTAACTTTGATCAACGAACAATATCCATTACTCTTCCTATCTTCTACAGAGAGTGCTTGCAAGCTTGGTCTTCGATGACTAATTACAAATCGTCATCTTAAGAAGGGATAATGAATCAAATTATTTGGAACAACAGGTATATTTTAAGTGAGGGTAAATCAATTTTTCAGTTGATTTTTTATAACCTAGGAATTCTTAAGGTTAGTGACCTGGTTTCTAGGGAGGATGTTTTTCTCGAAAGTGACAAAATTCTGAATTTATCTTTTTCCACTTGTTACTCCTTATTTATCATGAGTGTTCTTGATGCTATCCCAAAGGAATGGTGTTCTATAATTAAAACAAACCTTTATGTTCCCTCTCCCATGGTGATTGATCTTGCCAATGTTACTTCGAAGTTGGTCTACAATGAATTTCGCTTGTTGAAGCAAACTCCTGATTGAACAAATACCCTGATCTTGTCATAGACTGGAAAAAGTTGTATTCTTTGGCTTTTGAAACTACGTTAGACACCAAACTAAACTTCATCAGTTTAAATGGTGGATTCCCCTTTATGTGCCCTTTGCAATGCTGACGAGGAATCCCTGGAGCATTTATTGTATTTCTGTAAGTCATTGAGTTTCTTTCCCAGGGGGGGTGGGGGGGGGTGCTCCCAGAAAAATTGGGTGGGTGTGGGCGGCCCGCTTCCAAAAACCCTTACCCTATTTATGACCAAAATCTGCGATATTCCCTACCCTATTTATGACCTGACCAAAAATCGAAAACCCTATTTATGACCTGAACCTTACTTCAAAATCCTGTTTCAGACCTGCGTCATAATTGGATCCCTAGTTCAGACCAATGTTAAATTACCGTAAACATAATATGTGAAGGGCTTTTGTTGATTTTCTTTTCGATAATGATGAAAAAGTGGTTTCTAGGCTTAAGAACATAACCATATCATGGTTGGAGTACAAAAACCATACCCTATTTATGACCAAAATGGCCAAAGTCAGCTAAAATTGATACCCTATTTATGACCAAAACGGCTGAAAAAACATACCCTTTGGGGCCGCACATACCTATATAGCCCATATAAGGGAGTACCCCTCCCCCCCCGGGGTTCTTTTGCAAAGAACTGTTATCTTTATCTTGGATGGCGGTGAAGGCCAATATTGTACCAAATGCTTCACTTTTAGATATACTTTTGGGAAATCTGACCTTGACAAAGACTTTCTTTTAGTGAATGATATTCTCTTGCTTGTTAAATATTTTATTTATAAATGCAAGCTGTCTCAAGTTACCCCATCGCTTTTAGTCCTTAAAGCATTTTTTCCAATGAAATTGTACTAAATTCAGCCTTGTCTTATAAGTACTAGTTTTGCACTCTATTCGGCACGTACTAAAACAAGTATTTTTTCAATGAAATTGTACTAAACTCAGCCTTATCTTCTAGCTGCTAGCCGCCCACTCTATTCGGCCCTTACTGAAACAAGTATTTTTTTCAATGAATTGTACTAAACTCAGCCTTGTCTTATAAGTACTTGTCTTGCATTCTATTCAGTACTTACTGAAACAAGTATTTTTTTCAATGAAATTGTACTAAACTCAGTCTTGCCTTATAAGTACTAGTCTTGTACTCTTTTGACGTGTACTAAAACAAGTATTTCTTAACTGAAATTATACTAAACCCAGCCTTATCTTATAAGTACTAGTCTGGCACTGGATTCAGCATATACTAAAACATGTCATTTTTTCAATGAAATTTCACTGAAATGAGCAATTCACTACCAACTACAGGTTCATAAAAATCCCATGAAATACTTGTGAAGAAACCATGAAACTTTTTTCAGGGTCATGAATATTGCATTCCCCAATTTTCATGGCTTCACTGAAACCTATTAATTTTTCATGAAAATTATTTCATAGCTCATGAAAACTTTTTTATGGCCATGAAAAAATGGTGATGACCCGAAACTAAATTAATGGGTTATGAAAATTCTCGAATAACCAAAGTTAAATTTAGTGAGTCATGAAACATGAAACATTAGATTTCATGGCCCATGAAATTGCCATGGAAGTTGGAAACTGATCAGATCTGAATTTAATGGGTCATGAAAATATCTTTTCATCGTCATGAAAAGCACATGAATATGAACCCAAATAAAATTTCATGGGCCATAAAATAACACCAATAGATTTTTATCTGTTAAATCAGGATTTGAAATTGATAGCATAAAGAGCTCATAAGAATAACTCCTAAAGAAGTAGACTCATATATATCTCTCAGTTTGAAAAAAGATATTGTTTTGATGGCTAGTGGTAGGCAATTCCACAGGTCTACATTACAATTAAAAAATGAAAACGTGAAAACATTGGTTTTAAAAAGGTCTTTCACCAGCGTAGCTTCACTATTTCTGATGTTATATTTGGGTGTCTTAAAATTTACATATGACAAAAACATTGAAATAAATATAACCTTTCAGGCATTTAAACATAAAACACAGATCCACTCTCTCTCTCCTGTATTCTAAAGGTAAAAGTTTCAGTCTGACAAAGTCTCTGAGGATAACTTAGGTCAGTTTTCAGGATAAATTTAGTTGCATGTCTTTGTACACGCTCAAGTGCAGTGATCTTTTCCTTAGTGAAGGGTGACCAGACCTGTGAAGCATACCCCGGCTGTGATCAAACAAGTGATTTGTATAATTTCTCAGGATTTCTAGGAATTACATAGTTTATTGTCTGATCACTGATTGCTGAAATTGATGACTACTGAGTGCTTCCTCTTTCTTACCCTGGGCGCCAGAGGTTTTTCTTGCATGGTTTCCAGTGTCGGTCATGTCTCTATTGTGACCCGCGCGAAAACCTCTGGAGCAGAGTGTGATTTCTCTGAGAGTGCCGAACCAATGACAAGACAGTTTAAATCTACCTAGTCCCGAATCTGGACTAGAAGCTGATTGGCTCCTAATGACCTCCCAAAGGTTTTCTAATCTAAAAGACATGGTGATTAGCTTATAAGAATAGACAAAGCCTGTGAAATATTAGTTTGCTTGGTGAGTGATGATGGAGATGGCGGACTTTGAGCTCGGTGTTTGTTCGCGCGCTGAAAGATTTGTAAGTGACCAAGATCTGGAAACAGCCATAACAAAAAGTTTTCAAAACGTTTGACGGTGTGGAGAACTTAAGTACAGAGCAAAGGGATGGAATTGCAAATTTTATATGCAACAACAACGTAATGGCGGTTTTACCAACGGGATTTGATCAGGAAATCATTGCTATTTCAATTAGTGGAAAATGGGATTGACTAGCCTACACGAGTTCTACGGTTCGTGAGGTTTGTACCTTTGCCATTCTCTGTTAGATCACTCAACCTTTTTGTCGGTTCATTCATGTTTATGATGGGCACTTCAAGCTGTGTTATTTGGAGGAATTGTAAGCAGAGTAGAGCTGTTAGATCGAGCTGTTAGATCGTGAGTTTCTTATGTTCAAGACAGGGGCGGGGCAGAAGACTCCTGAAATTTTCGTATCTGGATCATCCAACAAAAAGTGACATCACATCCGGTTTAAACCAGGCTGTGCAGCTCGTTTCACAAAGCAAAAAAATGGCGTTTGGATTTGCCAAGATATTTGCAAACCATCAGGTTCGTTTCCTTTCTAACTGAG
>JAHPZR010054530.1:0-24284 GCA_019787425.1 Platygyra sinensis | reverse complement strand
TTTTTCCTTATAGTATTCCCGTTGGCAAGCTAACCTCTTTTCTCTAGTTTCTTGATTTTCAGTTGCCCTTCTCTTTTTGTTGGATTCACGTTTGCCTGCTAGCCTCTTTTCCTTAGCTTCTGGACTTTCATTAGCCTTTCTTTTTTTCTCATACTCCCGTCGAGCAATCAACTGTTTTTCTTTTATTTCAGTTGTACACTTTCGTTTCCTGTTATCAACGCTTTTTGCATCATTTTCATTATCTGAAGTGTCGTCACTTTTTGGGTCCTGCTGAACATGTCGCATATCATTTTTCCCACCACTAATTAAGACATGTACACCTTTAATTTCAAAGAGAACAGCACCTGTTTGTGGGCAAGACATTTGCACATGATGCAACGTTTTCAAGCCCTTCAATGCGGACCAAAGTACATCTCCCAAATGAATCTGGCATCCCATACAAATCCCTTGAATGAGAATCAAAAATTTGGAAGCTTTGCTCTGAATTCTTAAAAACTGCAACTGTATTAATGCCAATAGTTAACAAACAACAGTTGTAATTCCGTTGAGAGTTTGAAAATACTTCTAGAAGTGAATTTCTAAGAGACATATATGGACCGATGTTTGATATCATGAACAAACTTCCAGTAAATGACTCACTATATTGTAATGAATACAGTTTATCAAATATTGAAACCATGTCTGGAACATCAGTTAACAGCAAATAGTCATTTGTTCGCACAGAACATCTTATAGTACTGTACAGATTATTTCCAAAAACCAAAATATTATTCAAAGTCGAATTAGTCCACAAACTAATATCTTGTATCTGATGGTATATAATAGCAGTAAGTGACATTGCTACACATTGCTTACCAGCATTCTCACCAAAGAGTGCTTCATTTCCTTGACTAGAGTCAGCAGACACAGTGGTTGTTGGATCAATGATATCAAATATTGTAGGACCTGGATTTTCCTCCACATCATTTGCTTGCCTTATGAGCAATGGGATGTAAACATTGTAGCACATCATTTGTGTAAACCAAAACATCACCTCATTCCACAGCTTGTAATGTCCAACAACGTCTTTCAAGGTTGGCAAGTAAAACACATTTAAGTAAAACATCATAAGCATCAGCTATTCCAAAATCGCCCTCGCACACGTAAAACAGCATCCTTGCCTTTGACAAAATTGTTGTGACAGCCGATCCTTGACCGGTATTGTTCGATCGATTGTTGTTCCCATGCTGGCGGCTATAACAGACAACAGTACTGACTCTTATAATGCGAGGCAGATAAATACTGGCTTGTGAGAACTTGTAAGAGCTTGTGAGATACTCGTGAGATACTTGCGAGATTGTGTATATGTGGTGCAACCCGCACCAGATTTTCAAGCCAATGATTAATGTGGGCTTGCGAAAGCGTGCTAGCTTCAGTGCAATCCGCACTAAACACAAGGCGAGTATAGATATGTTTCCTTGCGTGAGTAAACAACTCCCGTATCGTCGAGGAAACTCCACTCATCAACACCTGAATGAAATAACGAAGAACAAACAAGGCAAAGCAGTGCAGTTAAATTTTCGATTCGAAATGAAAGAAAGAAAACCAATCATAAACAGCACGACGGAGCAATTTCGAAATAGAACATAACTTACCTTGGACAAATACTACTAATTTGCGACGGAAAGCTCTTCAAATGTTTCCCAGCACAGGGAAAACGGCTGCAAGTGAGTATTTATCATGTAGTTGTTGTTTCATCTTTAATATACTCACTTTGGAGGTTGGTTGGCTGCATCTTGATATGCTTTAATATGACAGCGCGATGCTTTTAGTGAGTTCATGTGTGCCAGTCATTACTTGGCTGTGTAGCCGCGTGATGCGGTTCCAGTCAAGACCCACAAATTGACCCTTGCTCGCCATAGAGTCTCCAGTAGCTCAGTGGTTAGAGCATCCGACTAGATCACGGAGGATCGTGGGTTCAAATCCCATCTGGGACTCGGATTTTTTCCGAGATCTCCTAACATTTAATTTATCAAATTATCAAAACAAACAAAATGAGAAATGCATGGCAATCCTGTGAGTGAAAGGGTCAACTAATATCAACACAAGGCTTACTATATATTATAAATGCATACTGACAGAATTTGAAGACATGTGTGCTTTCGGATGCCGTTCTCGTGAATTTCAACTGAATGTGTTGAGCAAGTGAAAAACGTCTAAAAGAAAAGTTGAAAGGTCAGCTTGAGAAAGCTGTTAATGTCGCGTACATAGCTCTGCCTGTTTCCCAACACTCGATGTCATTTTGTGAGAAAGAAAACCAACAAAAAGAACGAAATTACAAAAAGTCAATATTTGAAAACCTGGAAGATTTGATTCTTGCATGTCCCGGTCGTTTCGCCAACGTATAAAGTCGATTCGCCAGCGTCGATTGTCAGTTCGCCAACGCTTATATGCCAGTTACTTCGGGAGCCAACGTCCAAAATCCTTTTTTCGTTTGGCTCAGCAGTGGATGAAAGAACGAGGAATAAGTTGCATGGCGTTAAGTGTTGGTTTTATATATTTAACGGCATGTTTAGGGGATTTAAGGTCTTTTAACGATGTACATATATACACAGTTAAGTATTAGTTTTAATTTAAATAGTTGATTATATTTGTTATTCATTATGTACATATTTTATTCTTAGGTTTAGTATTTACGCACGACCCCACAAGCCGCACAGCTTTTTAACTTATCGTGCTTAAGGACGTTCGCGTCCATTGCTACTGCGCATCTCTAGTGCGCACGCTATTCATTGGTCAATCACGTGCCACGTCATTTTCAAGCGCGCGCACCGAGTCGAAAACTCAATAAAATATAGAGCTGATGACCTTTGCGTTAACTTTGTGTGCGAATATTTTTGTTGGATGCTCGGTGACCCCCACTTTTTTTTTCGGCAGATCACTTCCTTTCCTGATTCTCTCCATGATACTAAAAAACAAAAAAAATCTGTACGTGGGAAGTTTTAATTATTTCCCATATACTGTTTAAATAGGGTCGAATTTGTACGTGGATACAGGTGTACGTAGCTTAGAAGTTGTATTTTTTTAAGGCTAATTCTAGCTGATTTAATGACATATGTAGCAAAGATCTATCAAATAGGCCTATATACGCTGTGTTAAACACAAATAACTTAGATATGATTCTTCAACTTAAATATATGCCGATAGTAATGAATCCGGCCAGAATCGCCTCAGTGGCTGGAAATCCTAGAAATGCTATGATCTGTGATGCGCCTTATCTTCAAAACGAGTTCGGTGACCCCCGATTTTTTTTACGTTTTTCATCCAATCTTATCATTTTCTACCTGCCGTCAAAGTTTTAAAAAAATCTGTACGTGGGAAGTTTTTGGGCGCGAACGTCCTTAAAAAAAGGTTGTCTGTTTGTCTGTCTGTCTGTCTGTTTGGCTCGGCAGTGGATAAAAGAACGAGGAATAATTGATATGCGTGTAAGTGCAAAATGTGGCCCTGTATTCTATAGTTTAGCAGCGTTGGCGAACTGACGTTCGACTTTGGCGAATCGACTTCATACGTTGGCGAACTGGTCGTTGGCGAACTGACTCGTTGGCGAAACGACCGGTTACCGGATTTGCAGGCTTTGACAAGCATTTCTATCGTGAATGAGCACGGTCCTAGTCATTGCTACATATCTTCTGTCTACGATTTGCTGCCCGTAGGCAAAAAGCAGACGTCCTTTATGCCAATGGAGGCATCGGATTTTGTAAATACGAAGCCAAGAACTTGTGGACAATTACTTTTGCACTGCGATCACAGGGATGAATTATGGCCGACGGAGCAAATAGCATTTTTGTGACGTCACAAATCTCCACTAGGTTGCGACGGTCGCGTCAGCAAGTTTCCAATCAAGTCTCTTCTATTATCCATAGCTTCAACAACGGCTGCTTGCGGTTAGCTATAAAATGTTGCACGGGTCAGCGACTATCAGTACTTTTGTGAATGAAAACAAAGTTAAATAAAATTCTTGCTTACCTCTCGTATCAATCCGCGTTTTCCCCCCTCGACTTCCTTCCTCAAATTCACTCCCACGCTATTTAGCTGCGGAATTTCTTTCTTTCTTTCTTTCTTTCTTTCTTTCTTTCTTTCTTTCTTTCTTTCTTTCTTTCTTTCATGAAGTGGCGATCGGAACACGAACAATGCATGCAGCCGGGTACGAGGAACCAACTTAAAGTTACGCTTCTTTGCGAACTTCAAACAAGTTGGCAATATGCTTGATAATGTTTCGAAAAGGATAATCTCTTTAATGCTTACGCCACAACCATTCCTGTATGTTGCAGCTTCAGAAGAGACTTTAAAAGTTCTTGTACGAAGCATACTTCGTTTGACTCCCCACCATGTATTTTCAATGCGCTGGGGGTGCGCACCTGTGTCTGGGTCAACGAACAAGACTGTGGTTAACAGTGAGACTATAGCCCATGTCTTTTAGGCAGTCGTAAGCTTTCCACATGTCGGCTCATCACGCGTGTCCCCGGCAATACGTGGGCACGGATGATGGGTAGAAGTGTGTCTATCTCTTTGCCCTACCGGGACAAGGAAACGGGCTTTGGTCTCTCGGTAGATGCCGCCGAAGTCCCACTGTCCTTCGATGTATCGACCGCAGCTGTACTTCGTTTTGCCAAACAAAGTTTTTCCCAAGTAATTATATCAATCGAGTTGTGCACCTCTTTACAGCTTTATTACATAGTTTCGTTAAGATATGTTAAGAGTAATCTATGCTTTTGGTCATGTTCTTACTGTAAAAAGCCGTTGCTATGGCCATTGCTTCGTAAAAAAAAGCTTGTACCACTGTGTACTTTCCTTAAATTCACACTCTCCTAGAGGTAAATTCCACAAGATTGTTTCAAAATTTTTTGAACAAGTTTTCGAGGGCCGGTCTTTAATCTTGTACTTTTTTGAAAATGGAATTTTTCCTAAAAAACATCGCCATATTTTGGGGTACATGCCACCTTAACGTTTTCAACATTTAAATAACAAGGACAATGCTTGTAAACACATATCTTCGCTTTATTTTTTCTTTGTCCTGCCTCCTTTCGGTGGAAGATAAATCCAGTTTATCAAAAAACTTTGGTGAAATGCAGACCGCAATGAGTCTTTCTATCATCCTTCGCACTCTGGAAAGCTCGGGGAGTCGACGGCGCGGTGACACGAATAAATCTTTTCACCCTTTCGCTCCTGTCGAAGTGACCTTGGCTTTCAGTGATCAAGGCCCTGAAAATTCTAAAACTATTTTATCACCGCTCACATTAGACTTACACAGTAGACATGGTCGAGTCAAAGATCATCCATACACAGCCTCGGCTGCCATACCTGCCAGCCCCCAAACGACAAAAATCTGAAGACGTCTAGAAATCTTTGCATTGTAAGAATTTTATTTTCGACAATGTCCAGGAATACTCTCCGAAAAACCTTCCGATTGTTTCTGACACAGACCGACCGTCAACTATCCCGTGATAGAAATTTCAAGCTCATAATCTAAGTCTTAATCATATATTAATGTTTGTTATATACTAATTTTAAAAAAGACTTAGCCTCTGCTATGGCGAGGAACATTATGTGGAATACAATGCATCCAAAGTGTTACTATATTGTGTTTACTTTACGTTTGCTATGGCAACGGGCCTTTTCAACTAAGACTCCCGCCTTTTTGTATACTCTCGTGAGTGGCTAGAGAAATAAAGAGTTTCAAACGCCTCGTGAAAGCAGTCTCCTTTCAGTTAAATTTTTATAATGTGGTAGTTCTTGTTGTTGTTATGTTTACAATGGCATAGCTGCTCTGTGAATTCGAGATAAAATAAAATCATTTTACGTGTATGTAAAAGCTGTCATAATAACATGATTATCGTTGTTAACTATGATAGACCCAGACCTCTTTAAAGACAGTTTTTACATGACGTCACGACAGCCATATTGGTGTTCACAAACAATGAGATCTTCTCTCATTTGGAAAGTGTAAACATATAATAACCATTTTGGGAAAGTCAATATGGTCCCAAGACAACGTTATTTTAAGCAAGGAACTCTAAATTAAGTTTGGGCCAAAGAAGTTTTTGTAGTTAACAAGAACAAACGGAAGGGGTTGGGGTCGGTCCCTAAAGCAACTCTCCTAGAACTGCCACTTACAAACACCCAAAGTGTTAGTAGACATCCCAACCTAATGAAACTGCTGATTATTCTGCTTAATTACACTCCCAAATGTGATGGAAACATCGATGAACGACGTTTTCTGCCAATAAAATTAAATAAATGCGCCACCATGACGTCGTATTACGTTAGAGTATCTGTAGCTATATGCATTCATGTTACATTATCCTATACTAATTTGGAGATCAAAGCATACGCACTTTACCTGGTGCGGGCCTCTGAAGGGTTTAGGGTGAAGCATTCAGGCAGTATTCAGTAGTCGTATTTTATTGTGTGTTGTTATCCTATGCACATCTGTCCTGCAATGTGTTTTCTAAAAGAGAACTTATGTACATATGTAATATATAAAATATTTCTTGTGTTACATAGAATTTTAGACAGCGCTCAACTCTGAGAAAAGCAATAATTGTAGTGATATTGAAGTGTGGTCATTCTTTGACCATACTAAACAGCGTTGTATCAATTAAACGATAAATTGAAATCTTGCTACCATTAATGACTATAATGTTTATAACATATATACCTTTCCTTAAACAGGATGTGCTTCGGTGGTTAATAACACACTAACAAGTCCTGGATATCCTAAAAACTACTCACACGATATGGACTGCAGTTATGCGATTCCTATTCCGCGTAACCGGACGATGAAGATTTCCTTCATTGATTTTGAATTGGAGGATCATCCATTATGCTAGTAAGCACATAGCTGTTACTTTAAGCTTTAATACCTGCTGCTGTCTACAACAGGATCTGTTACTTTCTTGAATTTGTCAAGAATTTATCGGAGTGAAGAGAGTGAAACTTTAATAGACTGTTCTTTTTTTATAACAAACCAACAAATCAGAAATTAGTTACAAGGCCTACTAATTATAATATTCAGAGAACTTGGTGCAATCTTAGACTCTTGCAATGCTTTTTGGGGGTGGGGGAGGGAGGGGTGGAGATGATGCGCAGGCAACTCTGGTTAATTTGTTTAAGTTTAATGAGTTCTCAACCAAAATACAAGAACAAATAACTTCAAATAGACAAACAACTAGCTACAAAAAGGCAAATCAATTCAAAATAGTATGAGATATGACGGGTGGAAGAAACAGAACTAGTGTCCCAATAGGCCAGTTTCGTATTCTTGGTATTGGACTGGAACTAGCTTGCAATGGAGGCTCATGCAAGGGAATATCTTCAAAAAGAGATGAGTGTAATTTGCATTTAAAAAGACTCCGCCGCATCAGCCTCACTTGCAAGCTAGTTCCAGTCCAATACCAGGAATACGAATATGGGCTATTGCGTTCTAAACCCCTACTGTACTCAACATACACTTTAAAGATCTGTGCATATAAAGCTTCTGCTTTCCAGTGGGATAGCAAATATTAAACCCGCTCTCCGCTTTACCAGCCTGACATCTTGTCCATCTCTTTGGCAGGTTACTTTCCCCCGATATATAGACCTAATAAGAGAACACGTAAATATAGAAGTAACCGTGGTATATTGTAACATCCGTCATTGGTATATATGCGTTAATAGGGGATACAAGTAAGTCCGTACAAAAAAGCGCCAACATTCTCCGAGTACGCTCCCGACTAAGCTTGACTATCAGTCCGGGCCATAACCATTTCTGGATATCAGTTGCGAGCTTTGTGATTGGTTGACATCTAACCCAAAACAAACTAAATTGACCGAGAGGTACTGGACACAAGAAGAAGCTGAAAGTTTTTTTTTTTTTTTTTTTTTTTTTTTGTGGCGGCCATGCATGATATGTTGTAATGTGCCAGTGAGCCGAAAACAAAAGTCGCTAATAAAGACTGCACGTAAGGTAGAATTAAAAATATTCATTTATTACAAATATTCAACATGCATGTCCTCTACATTCACGCATTCTGGAAGAGTAGAGCGGTTTCTTTCCAGCACAAATTCTTTGTAACGCTGTGGTCCTTCCACCCATAGCGTCGCTGGAATATAAGCTCCTCCGCCAGCCTGTTTGTTTCTGGACAACATCTGAGTAGATTGCTAGTTGTCCGTTGATTTCCCTATTTTGGGTCACAAGAAAACGAAATAAATAATAGTGAAACAAATGACGTGCGCCGAGAACAATAGGGACGAGAGTGGTGTGAGATCGCGAAATTCTTTTCAGTATAGAACAAAGCAATTAGACAATATCTTGCTATTCTCCGATTTTTAAATAAGTATATATCAATTTTCAGTCCAACAAGTCACAAAATAGAATGCAAGTAAGCAACACGTTCACAATAAACGTCATATTTTGTCCCTCAAAAACAAGTACTTGGAGATTTAAAAACATATCTTGCAATAGAAATGAGCCATAACAATGCACTAGCACATGGCAAATTATACAGGTGTCAAACTCAACGAAGCGACAGGCAGATAACAGCATTAACTTTCTAAAAAGTCCTTCGTCTTGTTTATTCAGTACCCACCGGACGAAGGTCGACCTCTCGCAACTTCGTTGCTCGCTCGGCTGCTTCGCGGCCTAACGTATTCTTCCCTGAAAATTCATGAGGTCAGCTTGTGGCAAGCCTAGTAACAGCGGAAATCATGCATACCCATGACCTCTTAAAATTTGCCATGCCACGATCTAACGGCTCTATTTACTCCTTATATTACGATAGCAAGTGCCCTTCATATACAAGAGTGAAGCAACAAAAAGGTCGAGAGACCGAAAAGAAAACGGCAAATGTACAAATGCCATGAACCGTAGGACTATTTAGTCTTGTAGGCCTGTCAACTCCATTCACACATCGACTGTTGATTTGAAATTTCATGCAGAGCTCCGATTTAAAACTTTCTTTGTTTGCAACACTGACCCTAGTCCGTGTTAGATTTGTGCCACAAAGACAACAAAGTGTCTCGAGATATTGGATGTGTTCATTCCTACTGTTGGCCTGAATGATGATCTTAAATTCACAGCAACATATATAATGTAAGCTTAAAGGTGCGATAAATAATTGGCCTTTAACTTTAAAATGCCCGGCCACAACGCATGGTTAAAATTTAAAGTTTACACGACACTCCGACATATGTAGACTTAGGCCCGTCCACACTAACCCATTTTCAAACGAAAACGAAGCTGTTTTGCTCCGGATACGGGTATCGAACACACTACAACGCCGAAAACGATCACCGAAAACGGAGTCATTCGAAAACACTCCCCAGAGTGGAGCGATTTGAAAACGATGCTTTTTGAAAACGCTGTTTTCTAGTGTGCACGGAGAAAACGATGCTATCTGAAAACGGTGACGTCATCAATATAGACACGAACGGGCGCCAGACCACTCGACGGTGAGTATCAAGAATGGCGCCACTTTCACCGCTGGCGGATATATTAAAATGCGCATGCGTCGAGTTCATTTGAGCATGGGCACTGAGGATATAAAAGCGTTTTCAACGATATAAAAGCGTTTTCAAACGGATACGGCGTTGTAGTGTGGACGGGCGAAAACGATACGAAAACGTTAAGTGTGGACGCAAATCTTTTTGAAAACGGACCAAAACAGCTCCGTTTTCGTTTGAAAACGGATTAGTGTGGACGGGGCCTTAGATCTGAACAAAAGCAATCGGCCTTGTAATTTGCACACCAACAGACTTTCAACTTCCGTGCACTCGAGCAAAAACTTCGTGCACTCGACTGGAATTTTGACAATTGCAAGTAAATTTATTGTAGTTTTTGAAAAGATTTTTTTAGGAACTAGAAAAAATGTTACGAACCTGTCTCGTAACCGCGATCGCCATCAATTCTTTGCTTTTTGTGTGTATCTGCTTGTCGTCTGCAATTTTGCAAGGTTTCATGGGATATGGTTACGGAACAAAGTCGCTAGGGCTCGAACAAGAGTAATGAATGAGTTTCCTCGAGGTTCCGCTACGACACCCATAATGGTGACGTCATCAAGTATCCAGAAATGTTTATGGCCCGGACTGACTATGAAGAAAGTGAGATATCGGATTGCTTTGTCTTAGTTAATGGTCCTTTGAACAAACTGAGTGGTGTAATAACGGCCTATTGTTGCCATTTCTTATGCACAGCACAAACTATCTAGAGATTGTTAATGACGGAACACTGGTTGGTAGATACTGTAACAATAGGACTGGACAGAACATTCTTTTAACTGGAGACCAGATATTGATAGCATTCCACTCAGAGAATAGCCAAGAAAGAAGGGGATTCCGGATACATTTCAGTTTTGGTCCACTCGGTAAGTTCTTTTCCTGATAATCCTAATGTTTGTTATTTTAAAAAGGTTAGATCGAGTATCTTTGCCAAGGTTGCCGTATACTTCATATCGGCAATTTTCTTCAAATTTGGATTTTTGGGTTAAAAGTAATGGTTAAAGAGTAATCTCTACTTTCTGAAAAAAGAACAATTGAAAAAACCCCAAATATTGGCGAAGAAATGTGGAGGTTTAACGATATGACCGGAAGTAAAAGTTTCCTCTTGATTCACAGCCCTACACATTGCATGCAATCAACCGAACCACGCTCCGAGACGACGAAGAACGCTCCAAGACGACTTTTGCGGGAATATAACTTGTGCGGATACCACCAATTGGCTAGTCGGTTGATCAGTATTGTCAATGTTGTTCTGTCTACCAAGTATTTTTCGTATTAGGTGTACAAAGGAACTACATCAATGAGGAAGGAGCGAAATTTGGCCCTAGGAAGAAGCTATAGCTATTGTATTAATAGGGCAAAAAGGAGTCAATTAAAGTTAAGGTTCTGTAAAAATTTGGGAACTTGACAACGATGTTTACAGATCCAGGTTCTTTTGTCAACTCCGATACCGACGAATCGTCGGACTCATTGAGACCCATTGAAATTAATGGAATATTTGATATTGATGCACGGTTGCTCCGCCGCGCTTTCTTTTGTTTGTTTTTGAAGATTCGCGCGTAAATTTCACCACGAAATTAGCGGTGGTAAACTTTCCAAGCCGATTGGCTCAGTTATCTGAGAACCCCGTTGAAGGCCCTTGTTGGCGGAGTTTGCTTGCCCAAGATAAGATAGAGACCTGTCTATAGGTTTGTCTAGAGACACAGATCTTCTTGATTCTTCAGCCAGCCTCAAAAATATCTCAAAACGAACAACTCGAGTATACCGAAAATATTATCTTGTCAAAGCTCCCCACGATTCGCCTAAATAGTGGTTTGTGATTGGACGAAACGATTTTTTAGCACGTGAGAAAATCGTTTCGCCTCTCTTATTGGTCGAAGTAAAATCCGAAACGCTTTTTCGCACAGAAAAATTTGATGCGAAAATCTCAGTATATATAAAATAAGAGATTTTTCTTAGCGCTGTTTTCTCGAATAATTTTTTTCGCTTGAAGCAGAAACTTTAAGAGCCAATGCCTATAAAAATCAAGCAAAAATGAAATTTCGTGGCCAGAGCCGAAATTTTTTTTTTCGCGGATATTTTGCTCATCAGAAGCTATTGGTAAGTAACCAAACGTGATGTAGTTTGTTTTGAGAAAGGCCGCTTCAATGTGGAGGAAATCAATAAAATTTTTTTTTCGCTGTCGGCAACTTCAAAACAGCCAAAATTTCAGAAGAAATGGGCCGTTCTCAAAACTTCTTTTGCACGCAAAAAGGAAGAAAGCGAGCTAAAATATCTTCTGCTACTTTAGTTCATAGAGGGTTTTACTTCTAGTTTGATGTTAAATATTCAACTTAACAGTAATCTGGACGGCAAACAGTAATATTTTAGAACTGCTTTATTCTTAACAGACAAAAATTTATATTTTAGCTTACCTTACTAGTTAACTCGCAAGAACTTGTTAACAGATTTGTGTTGACAAAATTACCTTAATGTCTTACCCTTTTCTTGTTGACTTTAACTTTGTCCCGGGCAATTTGCTTCCTGGTTATCCTCTTTCTTCCCAATGTTCAACGAACTCAAGGCAGTGTTCGAACCTTCTCACATCATTCAGCATCATTAAATCCATCACTTATCAGAACTATTAATTATATTCCATCGATCCTTTCTTTTCGATCCAATTTTTAAAGCTTGTACAATTGTGAACTTTAAGCTTTCAAAAAATTCAAAGTAATTTGCAGCTAAATGTTCCAGAAGCCAACGAAACATTTGTCTTTGATAGCTGTAGTCACGGTTGCGTGACAGAACAAAATAATTCCCACCGGGAGAGTGTAGAGAAACAACGACGCGAAAAAGGACCGTGTTTCTATTGTTTTAAATTGCACTTTAAGTAGACATTTTGCTATTTTCTACACTCTCTCCTTCAAAATTCGACTGTTCATCAAATGGTATGTTTTTATTTTGTGATTTTGTTCCAGTGTACGACTCCAATACCGCAATACCGTTTTGCTTCAAGGAGAACAAAACTCCACGGATGTCAGGGAGGTCTTCCAAAATTAAAAACAAAATATTAAAAGGAAACAATCGAAAACAATCTCTTGTCTCAATTTTCTATGAGACTTTTGGTGTAAAGCACTTTGCTCTTTACCATCAAAATGCCGATGTTTATTGATTTACCTACATACAGGCAAGTCTTTCAGACTGGTACTGACATATGACATATATGTTCTGATATATCACAAATACGCAGTTTAAACTTTTCCCTGACATATGCATTTTCTGCCAAAGGTGATCAGCCTCTCGTTGTAAGGAGCTTTCCTCTTTACTTTGATGTCGGTTATCGGGATATCAAAGTGCACACAGATATCCTGGAACATCTGAATTGCAAATTTTGACAGCTTTTGATCTGCAATAAGTTCGCAAATGTTATAACTGTTATAGCAGATGGGGTGACGAAGGGCAACTTCTTCAAGGATCTCACTTCTCAGCTTCCTGAAGGCTTGCTCATCCTCTACGTTCTGGCTCTCTTCAATGTCACTCTCCGTCATTTCGTCATTTTCAAGCGCACGCTTCGAGGCTAACCTTGAGTAGAAACTTGAAACTTGCTGGCCCGTCAGAAACTCAGAACTTGTAAAAAGGCGGTTGCCATTGCTGTCCCTGGCAGTCATCATGGACTTGGCTACAGACGCTGCATCCGCTTTCTGGCCAGTCGTCTCTCCAATACGGAATTTACTGGTCAAGTAATCTTTTTGCTTCTCTGTAAATCTTGTTCTTCGAACATGACTAGACTTAAGGGCCCATCCCATCGGTAAACAAGGCTGACTTTTGCAATTGAGGTTTAGATGCTTTCTAACTTGTATCTGTGGTATACCACAAAACTGCTGCTGTAGTCTGTCTGCGTAGCCGAGCACTGCTTTGTCAAGAAGTGTCTCATTCTCTAAAGCACGGTCGTGTTTTCCAAGATCCAAATGGCGCTGTAAGGAGGAAAATCTTTGATATGTTTTCACACATCCTTCCTCCGGACAGGAAAAAAGAGGAAATGTCGAGGTATCAACCATAGGCTCCTCCTCAGTGTCTGGACATCTCTGAGAATTAGTAGCTCTGCACGGCTGGGACCTGGACTTCACTTCAATGAAGTGTGCATTTGGCATTCTCTTGGCTGTTCCTCCATCACATTTCACAAGATCTGGAACCTGTATCACCTGCGGAATAGTCAGCTCTGAAAGTCATATGCATTGGCCAGGTCCTATTCCATATGCCGTCCAGACCGTCAGGCTTCCGTCGTTGTTTTGAATGTTGGAAATCAAACTCACGCCTGCGATCTTCACATTCAAAGATGGGTTTTGGTTTTGCAATGAGCTGCATAATGTAACATCGACTCCAGGAACACCCCCTGAAGACTGGATAGCATCTACCATTTCCTTGGAAGTCTCGATGTTAGACCCTTGGTTAAGGTGGACTCTCATGTGCGATTTAAGTGACGATGCCTTTCTGTCATACGGGCCATTACCACACTCTGGGTTCGAAAAGTCCAGGCGTTTCACGGAAACGCCATGACAGCGACTTGCAAAGCTGGCCCCCACAATAGTAGCTCCACAGTAGTAGCAGCCAGCATTGTCCTGCCTATAAAAGACAGATCTCAGCTGGGGCAAGTGCGACTTCAGCTTTCCAATGACATCCTTCATAATTGAAAGCACCGCGCAGCTGTCTTGGTTGCAGGTTTGGAAAACGTGTACAAATGTCATCATCTGTAATAGCTCTTATCGAAGTTGAGTACGCCACCCAAACGATCCAGCGGTCTTTCTGTGAGCAAACATCGAAGCGAGGCTATCGGGTCAACATTGATCAGATTTGGTTTCCCTTGTGTGAAAAAGTGATAAAACAAATTATGTAGCCTGCCAAAAATCTTCCAGAAGCGGCCTTCTTTTACGCTGAGGAGAAAGTACAGTTACTTTGTGGTAATTGTCCACAGAATCTTACTAAAGAAAGACTAAACGAGTAGCTGTCATTCCGCAAACGGACGGCGAAAGATGGTAGTGCACGCTCCGAAGCTACGAAGGCACAGTTATCTTAAAGGTATAAAGATTGCATTTTTTTGGCACTTATAATTATTGCCATTGCTGCTGCGGAATTTTGAAGCATAAGTTCTATATCGACTTGTTTTACTTGCCGCAGGGCCATCAGTTATATCAAAAATAGTTGGGAGAATAATTTTACGGAGAAGTGGAAAGACTTGGCAGCAAGTAACCAGAGTAAACCAGTGGACCAAACGGCGACCGTCAATTGTGATTTCCCTGAATCTGCACAGTGGGTTTCACTGGTTGAGGCGAAGGATGATGTCCCAACATTTAATAAGCAAAATATCGTGTCTTACTTTTTTGAAAGAAAAGCTTAGGACAATGAATCTAAGATTACAAGAATATCAGCAGCAAAGCTTTATTTCGGTTGTTTCAGGTTTGTTTCGACATGGTCACATCCAAAAACTGGAAATCGCTCGGCACGACGATGAGAAGGTACATTTTCGATGTGATTACTTACCTGAAGTGAACGTAAAACTCTCACTGGGTAATGGTGAACATGAAGGTGAAATTACATTTGCTAGCTGTGCTTGTCCAGCTGGTAAAGGACCATTCGGTTCTTGTAAACATACAGCAGCTCTTTGCTGTGCACTTAAAGAATTTGTGAGACTTGAGTGTACTTGGGAATTTGAAACATGTACCTCAAGACTGCAAACTTGGTACCAGCCGAGAAAGAGGAAGATCGACTCTCAGTCAGTTTATGACAACATTAATAAAGCCTTAATTCTACTAGCCTAACAAAAGCAATGAAAGAAATCTTACATTTTAACAATCAGTATCCAAGTAATAAAATGAAACAGGAACTGAAAGATGAAAAGAAGATTATATGGCTATATGAAAACAAACTGGATTGCAAAGTAACTCAAACAGGTTTTGTTATATCTCAGAGTTATCCTTTCCTTGAGGCCTCTCCAGCTGGGGGAGGTAGATGGAGGACCAGTGTAGATGAAGGGAATCTTTACAGATAGTCTATCTCTTAAGAAAGCGGTGTGTAAACGTGGTATATGTAGAGACACTTCTCATGGGATGGTGGTCAACAAGAATGACAAGTTCTATTTCCAGTCCAGCAGCTGATGCTTTGCACTGAAACATCTTGGACTGACCTGGTACTTTCTCACACTTTTGACTTCATTATTTTACATGAGAAGAAGAACAACAAACTCCTTTCTGACAAAGTCCCAAAACTGGAAAAGTTTTATGACAATCACATCTCTTTGGAAATAGCTATAGCATCCCCAAGAGTTTTTTTTTTTTGGCTTACTGGATTAAGTAAATTAATCAAATGAATGACATGACTGAAATCACAATTCTATAATTTTTCCTCTAGTAATACTGTAAGTATACACAAATGGTAACATTTCAGTCTAGTTGTAAGCATATGTGCTCAGTTGTAAGAGACAGGAACATGTGCTAATTACTCACTGATTAGAAACAGGAACATTTTGAGCTACAACACTTGTACATTGAGTTTTGTAATATTTTTATAACAAATTGATGGAATATTCACTTGAACATTACATGACTGTACACTCTGTTTTCACTGTCTAATTGATAACATGAAGGCAATGTACATTTGTAGGAAAGATCATTGTTATTGCTAACCATCTACTAGTGATGGGAGGAAGTTTGATAACATTACACAGACAACAAATATCATATCAATTATACTATTCTTGCACAAAGTTTTTGGGACAAAGTCTAAAGTGTGGTAGTTTTTTATTGCTTCCATGGCTCTTTCAACATGGATTCTTAGAGATGCAAGTCTCCTTGTTTCCAGTAATTCACTTTCATTAAATTGGCCAGATTCATTCATGAATGGAGGAACATTTACTTTTAAGCCTTTGCATGCAAGCATCTCTTGAAAGTATTAAACCCTCTGTCAGCCATTATGACATCACCATACTGTAGTTTCTCTATGAGGTCTGACTTTTGGGTTAGTTTCTTGTCGCAAATGCTGCAACCATACAGGGTTGAAACAAATGAAATCCCCCCTTTTGGTACAATACCAACCAAGGCTTTCAGGGTGTTGCTATTTTTGTATGAAGAAAAAGTTACTTGTTGGGCCTCTGGGTTGTTAGGCTTTTCAATGTATATCTCTGTAGCATCAATTATTAGAGTAGCTGTTGAATACTTTTTTACGAAAACATTCAGGCAGATGTAATTGAACAATCTCTCTGGAAGGAAATACATCAAGTTCTTTGAATTTAAAGAAAATAACCTTGATCCAGGTATTAACAATTTGGGATACTACTCCGGGGATGCTACACTTTGGCACACCCCAAGGGCTGCCACGAAGCTCTTCGGAACGTCTCACAGGATTGGTTGAAAAAATGATATACAAACAATGGTAATAATGGACCTCAGCCCTAAAACAATAGAGCTTCGTGCCAACAAAATCCAATGAAATTTGAGGTTCTAGAGAGCTTCGTGACAACAGCACTCCAAATCTAGCTGACAAGTCCTCCTCTAGTAAGCCAACTTTTAAATGACAAAGCACCAGGAAAAATTCATTCTCTAAAGTCAAAACCCTACTAGGCCCAGGTTTATACTTGTGCTTAAATTCTCCTTAATTTTCTGTGTTTTGGTAGTCTAAGTGAGCCCTGTCTCCCTTCCCAGAAAGTCAAGAACCATTGAAAACACTGACCTCATAGTTCTCAAATCTAGTGTAAAATCTTAATAACTTATCATTATCCTTTACAGTAGTCTCGATGCTGAAGGCTTTCTTCTCAATTAATAATTCCAGCTCCTTCCTGGCACTTCTTTCTTCTTCAAGTTGATTTTCCAGCACTTGTTTTTTTTGTTTAATTCGCACTTCTTAGTTTGCCATTTCTCACGTAAACATGACATTTCGTCATCCTTTAACTTAAGTGATGTTCCCAGTTTTCATCTCCAGTTTGAACTAAACCTTCACTTTCTAGATGTTCAGTTTCTATACAATCTGAACCAGATTTCAAACCAGAGTTTTCAACACTCTTTCTAATATCAATAGGTTCGGAGGCCGAATGCTGCTGCAAGTTCTCCATACGCTTATTTGTTTTCTTTGTGTTCCACGATATTCAATCGGCGGGCTTTTTCCTCTTTAGTTTTTCGACGGTAAGAATAACCTTTGTAGGTTTGGAATCGGGCTTCAAACGAATTCTTTCTCCTCCCATTGGTTTTATGAAGCAATTAGCTTCAAAATGCTGACTACAGACGTAAGAGCTTTTGTTCACTGGAGTGTTCTATCGACGCAGTTTCACGAGCCATTGTGCCAGCAAATTCTTGTTTGACAGCGGGAGCAAATGCCATGACAAGTCTCTGCATTCCGCTTTGGAACTTCGATTTTGACACCCAAGAGCTATGCAATACCTCACCATGGATAACGATACTCAAAAGTCGATAAATATTACCTTAATGTTATTTACCTATACTGATTTCCCTCTGTTTCCTTGTATTTTATGGCGAGCTAGACCCGATAGCCTCGTTTTGGCGTAAGCTCACTGAAAGTCCGCTGATTTCGCGTGTTCAACTTCGATAAGAGCTATTCTTTGTTTTCTGTCCGCCGAGTAGCCTCAGTTATGTGCCAGGACATTCCTCTCTTTCCGAACCAATCACTTTGGCTCTCTCTGAATGTTCTTGGTAGGAACTTCATGGCCCAGTCCTGTACCAGAAGTACAGAACTTTCATCGAGAGCATTAATCGCCTCTAGTCGAGCTTCGTCCTGATTAACACTTCGGAGTAGGTGTGCTTTCCAAGCTAAGATATTTTGCTTAGCCTGACCTTCAATAAAGACCAATTCCTCTATAACGTCACGTGACACATTGCTATCAAACATCTTCTCAAGAGCGTCGTGTATATCAGCCAGAACTGACGAGAGCAACTCACAACGATCGCAGGTATCTAGATGATCATGTGGACAGATCATCTGATAATCCTTGTCATTTGGATCACTCAGAGCATATGCTCGGCAATGGTCTGGAATGTTGGATTGCTTCGAAACATGCACCTGCAAAGACAATATAATATATCAGTTAGTCACATGAAGAAACACATGAAGTAAAATAGACTTATAAAATAGTAAAAGGTAAAAACTGTTAAAATGTTTGACTAAACGTTTTCGATCTTGCGATCATCTTCAGAGTGATTGAATTTGCATACAACCAACTGTTTTATATTTGTGGTTACGTAATACCAGTTCCCATGGGGTATAGAGTAAGATGGAATGACTGGACTTGTTTATTTAGGACTGGATTGAAGCGTGCGATGTAAAATGCCTCTTTTATTTTCCTCTTTGTCCAGGAGTGAGCCGAAGTCAAAATGTCCCATGTGAATTTGTGTTCAGGGTGTGTCTTTAAGTGTTTGGCCGGTTCCGATTGTTTGTTTATATCGGAATGTTCGTTGACACGTACTTCAAGATTGCGTGCAGTTTCACCAATGTAAACTTGATTACAGGTACACGTGCCTCTATATATTACGTGCGATGGATGAGTGTTTTTGTCTTTGAGTTTGAAGAGGGTTTCAATCTTGCGTGTTTGCCACAAGATATGGAAGTTGAATTTCCCTTTGGTGTATTTGTTAAGTTTTGTTATGAATTTCCTACTTTCAAATTCATTTCTCCTACAAAATGGTAGTTGAATGCCGATTTTTGTTCTTTCATCAAACCAGTGAACATGAATAATCGTCTAAAGTCCATCAAAAACCAGGGAAACTACAAGTACATTGGAAATCGGCCATTCCACATAAATGGAAACGCAACACTATCTTAGGTGCACTTCACAGGGCAAAACGAATAGCCACAAATTGGCAAGAAGAAGTACAAGCTATTAAACAATCTTTCATCCGATCTGGATATCCCGCCAAATTCGTTAAAGTGCCTATGAAGCGAAATTTTTTTTCACATGTTTTTGAAATATACTGTTTGAAAAACATGATTCCAAAGTTTTACATGTTTAGGGTTAAAATGGACGATTTTACAAGCCTTCAAAGTTGTGCCATTTTGCCCTCAAAAATGGCAAGGGAATGGGTCCGAGTTAAGCACAAAATTTCTTAACGTGACGTCATTTGGGTGCCAAAAGTTTGTTTACGCATTGAAGTTCTACTGAAAGTAAGGCGTTTTTAGAGCGAGAAGACGTGTCAAGCGAGTCCGAATTTAGCGACTATTCGCAGACATTAAGCGAACCCGAGGAAGACGAAATGGAAAAAGAAGAGGACGACAATGTACAGTTTATTTTCAGTCAGATTGAACCTTACCAGGACGAACCTTTAGCTGAAGATGACAGCTCGCGTGAGGGAAATGAAGTCGACGAAGAGGCAGCCGAAGACGGTCTTACACCTACCGTACTGGAAGCCAGATACGAAAGAGAGATTCCTGTTAATTCATGGTTCGTATAACTGCTGTTGTATGTTTCAGTATAAACTTCTTCGTTGGGCCATGACTTTTTTAAAACGCGAAGACTTTAGTCGCCTTATGCTTGCTTACCATTGTCTTGCACGTGGTATCACACTGTATCACAACCACTGGCGGGCTGGCTAGTTCACTGTGTATCGTACGCTCAGTTTATCTGTGAACGTTTATAACTTTCAGGTCCCAATGTGAACACTGCAGTCTGCAGAGACGAAAATTTATTCGTTGCACGGGAGTTTCGTTGCTTCAGCCAACGCATCGAGAATATTGACCTTTCATGACTGGGTCAATTGAACCTGATTGAATCTATGTCCCGAGTAACACAACACGAAGATTTATAGCACACCAACAGGACGGTGCAGCCTCAAGTTGCTCCACTTCTGAGGGACAAAGAGGCCGGAAGACCTCCGTCGATGTGAACTTTCCGAAAACAAGTGAGTTCAGTTCTACGGTGAGATTTCTTTAGCTAAGTTGAGTCAACATAGTTCTCTGCTACGATGGCCCCGGATTTTATTTTTTCAGTTCGGTTTTCTTTTTCTTAGTTCAGTTATTTTTTCACATCTGGTAACTAAGTTCATATTAAAATTGGACTGTCAAGAAATACAACTGTATTGTAAAAAATAATTTTGGTCCATTACTGTCTGGTTTATAACCTCACCTACCAATTCGAAAGTATGAAAGGGGACAGCTAGAATTTCTAGTGGCATTCCGTGACCAATACACAATGACATTATCAACCCAATAGGTTAAACCAAATTGTCCTTTGATGAAGGGGAATGGTATTACATGTATAGGATTCCAAGTACCCCTGTTTGCTGTTGATAATATTTTTTTTCTTTTTTACAGGTTCAGGCAGTCCCTTTTCACTGGATTGTTCACTGGCTGTGGTTGCATGGGGTGGGAAAATCGAAGACCACTTCCAGCTTGCATAATTTTATAATATAAGGACACATAATCAGACCCTGCTCAGGCAGTCAACAGGCTAAAATGAGGCATAGTTTTGGGAATCCAGGGCCATAACTGGAAAACAAATATGACTACAGCAATGTGCATGAGAATAATAATTATTATTATGAATGAGGAAATTTCTATGTTCTGTTAGGGAATTTATGATGACTGTAAACAACAAAAATAAAAAAAAAATGAATAAGGCAAGTGCCTCGGTTTGCCTGTGACTAGCTACAGCCCTGGAATCAAACCCAAAGTATTCTGTACTGTCCTAGCTATCATCCCATGGTATTGTGGTGTGGACATTTGGCAATCTTGGTTGCTTAAAAAATTCAACAAGCCAATGCTGCCATAATATAATTCATCTTAACATATTGATAAACTGAGGCTCTTCAGCTATTTGAACATACTCAGATAGATGAAATTTCGGTCAATTGAGTCGCTACGAATTAGCCTGAATTTCAATATTTCTACAGCATGGGAGCAGCAGGCCGTGGGCCTGGGCCCTTTAATGTAGTTGCATCATAGGTAACGGCATGTGTGTATTTAAGCTTGGGATTGTATGTGGGCAATACTTCTAGGCTGACACCACTTTCTCTAATTTCTTTGTTGTTGTTGTTGTTGTTTTACCTCGTAGGATGGGCTGCAGAGCTTGGGCCTGATTCCTACCCAGATTTCCTGTCATTTTTTCCCTATGGGTTTTTTTGGCAGGTTTTTGTTTTGGCCCCAGTCTAACCACAATGTCTGAGGGTTGTCCAATACTCCGACAAATTTACGCATAGCATTGTATTGTATTATATCCACATAACAATAGATTAACAATGCAATACAATAGAGAATGACGCAATACCATAGAATACAATACAATGCTATGCATAAATTTGTCAGAGTATTGGACAAGTATGCAATGTCTTGTCAGTGGTTACCCAGCTCGCATTATTTTTCTAGCTGTTATATGAGGAATTTAGGAGACAGTGTTCAGCTTTATATGGCTCTTAGATTATTTATTTACTGTACTCTGGTGCTGGGCCAAGACATGCAAAATAAACCTAATGTTTCATTCTGTGCTCTGTCTGTTGCATAGTGAAGCAGAAATCAAGGACTTTTACAAGCTTTGTGTGGTTTTGAAGCTGAAACTTTGTTTTATTTACAAATCTTAACTGCCCCATACTCTTATTGGACTAACAATTTGAAGAGATAGTTGGGACACAATATAAGGGCTGGTTTTGTGTTTTAGTCAGCCAATAAATATTACTTTAAAATAAAAGCTTCTAAATTATGTGAATGTTCACATGACAGTAGCACTCATATTACAAATTGCATTATTTAGCTTGGGTTAATTGAACCATGCCCCACATGCAAAGACAAAAATGCCCAACAGTCGAGACTTGGAAGCGTGGGGTGGGGATGGATTCTAGTTGCTCTAGAACCAGTGAATGTCTCTGTTTCAACTGCAGTGGCAGCATCTTGTTTCAGAATATCCTTCTCAGCACCTGCACAAGAATTTGTAAACAAATTTGTTAGTCAGGTTGTTTCTAACCTGTGATCTGTTGTCATGTGTTTTTTTCCTTTTTGAAAGAGAGATTGATGAAGATTTAAAACACTTCCAGGACATAGTGATCCTTTAAAACAAAGTGGCTGGTCTATTATCAGAATATGGGAAATATCAAGATTGTGGTGGCATTGCACTCCTAACAATCCCCTGCCAGAATGGCTTTCTTTAATACGTTTGTGTGGGGGCTGTTATGACTTGCAAAGATAAGTACAAAGCAACACCCCAAAGGTGACAAAAAGATATCTGTTGGAAAAAAGTTGAATTCACTACTTGCACAATACCATAATGCACCTCTTTAACCCCCCCCCCCCCCCCCAAAAAAAAAAAAAAAAAAAAATTTAACATACTCATTGTTTGCAATTTCTCCTGGGACATAAACATGTCCCAAGAGTAATCTAAAACAATGCCTATGCAAATTTTTGGGGGTAAAAGAGGTGTATTATGGGATTTGTGCTAGTAGAGAATAGCCCTCATTTTCCCACATCTCTCTGTGTATGCTTTGACTGCTGATTGCTTATCGATGTAATCAATGAACTGTGCACTGAGTGTTTCTGGAGCCTTTGGGGAATATCTGCTGTATAGTTCAGCCATCTCAGGTTTGGTCAAGGTAAACAGAAGTTCCTTCAAATCTTCAACATAGCCTAGATGTAAACAATTAATTAATTTTTTAGAATATTTTGAAAATTATTGCACTATTTGAGAAATACAGTCGCAGTAGAATCAAGTAAACTACAGTGAATATTTGGTTTTCTTTGTTTGTTTTTTTTTTCTCGTGTTTACCTCAGACAGAGCATCACTTTCAGCTCAAGTGAAAATTTCCAATGTCAGTTCCAGAATATTTAAAAAGAACATTTTGCATATAGTAAACACAACCCAAAGTTCAACTTCATAATAACATGCCCAACTTTTTGAAGTAAAAGATTTGAACAAATTACCATCAAAACCACCAGGAAAATCAATAAAACACAAAACATTTCTAATTAGGCTTAATTAACAATGCAGTATAACCGTGTGATAAATGGAGATACATGAGACATGTAAGTTTCAAAAACATAGAAACCACAAAATTCAGGAGGGAGATTAAGCTAAGATCATCTATCATAGATAAAGTATAAAAAGCTGGAATAAAAGCTAATGTACAAATATAGATACGTAAAAAGGATGGTACAGGTAAGTAGCTAGCTGGCATTGATCACTAGGAACGAAGCTACTAGTACATAAATACAGAACTAAAAACACGAGGAAATCTCACTTGTCTTTTCCTGTGATCGCTAAGCTCCTCTGGAGCTGGCGGAACAATGGTGTCCCTAGTCGGCACAGTATCTTTCTTTAAGGAACCAGTTCATTTAAAGACCTTGGGCTTCCATGCTACTGAGTACGGCCAGGCTTTTCTCACAACACGATTCTTCGAAATGGGCCGAGAGAGACGTGTACGTAGATCCCGGCTCGTGTCCCTGTCTACGGACGAATTGAACCCATTTGCCCCTCACAACAGGATCTTTGGGGAACTTATACATGCAGATGCCCGGTGTGAATGATCTGTTTTAACAACTTCGCTGGCTGGGAGCACCAGCAACGCAATGGCGGCCTCGTTGTCTCTTGGTCGCCTTACTTTCCGCCATACTGAATTGATCTTCTGGCACCCAAATGACGTCAGCAGCTCTTGTCACGTGGTATTTTGGCCACGCAATTCGAAATACCATTTTTGAGGGCAAAATGGCACAACTTCGTTGGCTTGTAAAATCGTCAATTTTAACCCTAAACATCTAAAACTTTGGAATCATGTATTTCAAACAGTATATTTCAAAAATATGTGAAAAAAATTTCG
>JAHPZR010054527.1:22500-30952 GCA_019787425.1 Platygyra sinensis | reverse complement strand
AGAACTCGAGTCAGGATTTGAGCTAGGTCTTTATTATTTTTACTATTTTTTGTTTGCTACAATGTCGCTCAAACCAAAAAATAAAAAGCATTAACCGCATGTAAACCTGTAGTGAACTAGCCTCAAAGCAAGCGGTTACGGGTTGACCATATATATGAGATCAACACTTTCTCGGTAATTGTTATATTGATATAAAATGTTACGGATTTTAACTTGAATTCCGTTCCTTATTATGAACGGTTATCAGGAGTTCAAGTTTGAGACCTGGCTCGAATCCTGGCCCCCAAACCCTGGCTCGAGTTCAAGCTAGAGTCTAGGCTCTAGTAATTGCTCGAATCCTGACTTGGCATTTTGGCCTGGTTACCCTCTCCCTTTTGGTACCTCAGTTTATACTTTACTAAGGCGATACCGGAAAAGCCGTCAAAACTCCGAAAAAATTTTGTTAAACCCACGCTAACGCTCATTCCGAATTACTAGAGAAACACAGCATGATCCAACGTGATTATGAACTATCTTGGGGGTAATTTTTGTTGCTGCGACAATAATGCAATAACAGGAAGGCAAAGATAGAAACCATTGCCCACCTCGCCCTCCCTGACAACCGCCCCGGGCCCCCCCCCCCTTTTTTTTAATTTATTCTGGGGCACGCGTCCATCTGAAAACAGTATATTTATTCACGTAGAGTTTTTACCGAGTAACAGTCCGCAAGAGTTTTTTGGTACAATATTTGTATTAAGAGATATGTTTATGTATCAAATTTTATTTGTGTTTTATATTTATTGATAAATCATTTTTATTGCACTGGTTTATTTAACAGAGTGAGTTGGTAAATAGTGCATGTTGAATATGTGACTAGATACTTGCGCGTCCTGTGAAGTCAATTCCTAAATAAAAATAATAATGATAAAGATGGGATAATAATAATCGTTTTGTGATGGCAGTGTTCCTTCCGTAATGTTAAGGTAGTATTTTATAATCATCACACCAAACCACAAGTCAAAATGTATTGTGTATAGCGTGTTTTCCCAGTCCTTACCGAACCTACGACTCTCTTTAACTAAACCTGCTTTAAAACAACATGGTACTTTACGCCGGGTGGAAGAGCTTGAGAGACAGTTTTCCTGTTGTCGTAAAATTAGGTCTCTCTTAAAGTCGCGTCATCTTTGAAATTTATTGCTACAGGATTGGACTTCTGTTGGCAGATAAATACCATCATCAAGTACACAGGCGGATAAATCCTGATTGTACCTAATTTAGTTTGGTGCCGGTCAGGTGCTTAAAGAAAACCAAACACGGACCGGCAAAGTTTTGGTGAGGAAGAAAACCCACGGTTTACTTACTTCACCTTAATCATTACCAACAGGAACTTTACGCAGGGCAAGTAAGAAACAATTACACCAAAGAAAAAGAAAAATTAGACATTAAAGCAAAAATTGCAGCACTTTTTTGATCGGTCCCCATTGCGATTGAATTAATCGCTGTCAAATGAAAATTGAGATTTTATGAGAATTGATACTTACTGATACTCATTAGTTACTCTCTATCTGTCTGGTTCCTTGGTCCATTTCACAGAATACCCTCGTTTTCGAAGGTTTTAGAATGTACAATTTTTCAAAGCTAAGTCTACAAACGTCGGTCCATAACAAGTGACACGAAGAAGTAGAAAATTTTCTGCAGAGTTTTCTCTTGGTTTTGCTATCATGTCGCGGCTGTAAACATCAAGGATTGGATATTTAGACATCTCGTGAAGCTTTTGCACTGGTTGAGCCTTTTGGAAGTAACTTTTAATTGCGGTATTCAATACTGAAGCATTGACTACCTAAAAGTAAACAAACAAACAAAACATAGATTAAAATGGCTGGTCATGTACGAAAGAAGACAGCGAAAGTAGGAAAAAAAGACCGTCAGTCAGGCTTTTCTGTTCCTTAAAGGTTGATGAAATAGTAAACATTGTAGTCGTTTTTCGTGAAAAATACTCCCTTTTAAAAGCAATAAAAAATACATATATACCTTTAAACAAACGAAGCCGACTCATCTGAAAAATTTTAATTTGTTTGTATTCTGTATTTTTGAATTATTGACTCAAGAAAACTCAGTAGGTTAATTATTCGAAAGTTTATGCAGCATATCTTACTGGGTTAGGTCCGTTTTTATTTGACGAGATTTCTCGAGATTCTGCTTTGGCTATTAATCGAGCCATTGCATGGTGATATTTTGATATTATCATGATATTTTAATATTATCAAATAGTTGTTAATATGTCTTCCGTATGGAATCTGAAATTCATATCATGATATAATCATCATATTTTAAGATTATAATATTAAAAACCATAATCATCACAAATATGTGCTGCCTCGTTCTTTAAGCGACTGGTGTATAATCCTCGTTCTTTAAGCGTGGGCTGCATGCGTTAACTTTACAAATGTGTGTTAACATTATAAAAAATAGAAACCATAATCATCACAAATGTGTGCACAAGAAAACTGAACACGCGTGAATATACCTTTCTCTTTAATCGTGCAGCGTGCAAAAAGTAGTAACACGTGCATGAACAAAAATATGGTCTCAAATAATTGCATAGAGTACTGCAGAAAATGACACCATTTACAACAACTTTTTTCGAGTTAACTCCACGTCAAAGGCAAGAATAACATTCTTAAACTGATAATATTTCGTGTCAGGTCAAAATACTCATTTAATCGCCTAGACCCCTGTTTCCAAGATTCAGTTGTCCTCACAATAAGTTTGCCAAATTAGAAAGATGGAAAGTTAAATCTTAAACTCAATGAGAGAGGTCAAATTTCGTTTATTTGGGCAGAAAGTTCTACATCATGGTCCTGTTTGTTGCGCGAAAACCTCTGGACACGCTTCCACTTCTTTCAACTCCGCGTCGGAGTAAGTAAAGTAAAAGCTTTATTAGCGTGTCAATGTATTTAGTTTTCACAACTAATTGAGGACACAAAAAATTAAAATTATTTACAAAATAAGAAGCAATAATAGTAATGTACAGTGTACAATTAAAATATGTAGTATGTGTAAATTATATGATAAAACAATGAGTAAATAAAAGGTATTTTTCCCTGATGTTATCTTGTAGTCCACGATTTAGTAGCCAAGGTAGCTCTGCGCGAACCAAAACGTTTTCGTATGATTGTGAATGGGAGTTAAATACTGCTTTAAGTGCGCGTTCTTGAATCCGCTCTATTTTTCTGCTGTCAGAAGATCTACAGTTATGCCATACCAGATGACAATATTTAAGTTCACTCCTTGCAGTTTTGATAGTCTATTCTGTTCTCGCAGCAACTTTCATGGTGGAAAATAATCATAAAAGAGCACATATTTAATCAGTTTAACAATGTCAGGAAATTTCAAAAGGCGTAAGAAGTTACTGGTTCCATAAAAGGGACATCATTATGAGATGTGTCATCTGCGTATAATCTTTAAGTAGAAAAAATGCGCAAGTCTTTGGAAGGTCATTAATAAATGTAATAAACAGCAAAGGTTGTAGAATCGATCCTTGAGGCACACAAGTAGAGATAGAACATGAATCCGAAACAACATCATTTACATACACCTGCTGTTTTCTGTTACCAAGATTGAAACCAATTGTATTCGCTTTGTCAGTGTAGACCGTAACCAACAAATATTCACAGCGACACCAATACATATAAATCATTAATCTGTACGGGTTGACTTACATTGGGTTGATTGCCTGGCTTCCGATCTTTCAGTAGTCTCAGACACATTGTGGCGATGTTGTCGAACGGATTTCTGATAACATGAATCAGTTTCACTGGAGCCATTACTGTTTCTTGCAGTTCTTGTAGATCCTGAAGTCCTTTTGGGTTACTGAGTGCTTTGGCAGTTCCAGTGCCTTTCTTGTCTCCAATTACCTGCGTTAAGGTGAACTCTGTCAATACTAGATATCTTCAAAGAACCAAATTTCAGTTTAGTTTTGTCTCTTTCAAACTTCATTAAAGTCTAAACAAACCGTGACAACCTCGGCAACGAGAACGTCGGCAAAGTAAAGGTTTAATTAAGAAAGCAATGGCTATGTTTATTCTGGTGTATTATAAATGTTTTAACATATCGTTGCTGTACTCTGCATAACAGCACCATGAAATGTTTGGCCAACTTTTGCTTGGAAATAACGCTGGAGACGAATGTCACAGCAAGGCTTTCGTATTTCAATTTAAAACTGATTGCTGGCTTCACAAATCTGATCTGAGCAGCTTTTTGGATCATTTGGTGTGACAGTCTTGAACAGAAGGTAAAAATCAGTATGAATTCAGTTTTTAATAGTTGTTGCCCTTGGCAAAGCCTTCATCGTTTTATAAGCTTTGCTTTTGAAATATTAATCAACCATATTTCAGCCGGGCTTTTCGCAAATCAATTTAAATCAATTCAGATCAATTTTTTGACCCTCTGTGACTGTAAATTGGATTTTATATTCGGAGCGGCAGTCCGTAGATGAATCACCGATGCGAATATATCCCTCCCACATGAGGCATTCGTAACAGCTAGAGGGCATTGTCTATAGCATCATACAATCAGAGTGGACCAAACAGCGCAGGTGACAGCTGGTTTTGGCACACGAAATCCCGGAAGCGAATGCTTGTCACTTCGAAGCTGCGTTTTTCGAAATTTACTCAGCGGTTAGCGCCTCGATTTTGAATGGATCTTCAATTGAATGCCACGAGAAGAAGCGTAAAGCTTTCAGTTTATCTGGTGCGTTTCGATTTTGAAGCCAGGTGATTCTAATTTCTGGGTGAAAATTGGCTCGACGCTGGAGCGGTCAAAAATTAGCTTTCCACCCTTGTCTCCTTTTTATACGGTGTATTAAAAGTCAATGTAAAACCCGCATCGTTCAAACTCGCCATTTTGAGCAGCAAAAGGGACAATATCCAACAACTGAGGTAGGTTTATGTTTTAATACTGACGTTACTCGATATAACATCGCGCAGAATGCCTATTGTTCTCGGGACATTTACTTACAGTTCACGAAATATATTAGGTCTTTCATATTGAGCAATTATTGAATGAGGCTAATTAGGCGGATATGAAGAATTTTGCAGATCAAGGAGGGTGTTATCCACAGAGGCCGAAGGCCGAGGTGGATATTAAACACCCTCCGAGATCTGCAGAATTCTTCATATCCTACGAAAGCCGAATTGCTTTATTATTCATTCAAAATTTTCCCCCTTCTTAAAGGAGTTTTGCCATTTCGCTCTTTCACCAAACATAACACAACCTTGTCCCCAGGTATTCTCCGTCAACGGTTCAATAATCTGCAGCGGGCTGCACTATTGACGTCATTTCGACGTCATCGGTTCAATAATTTGAAGCGGGCTGCACTTTTGACGTCACTGGTTCAATATTTGGTCAAAAGCAGCTGGTTATGGTGAATTATGCGTGTGGTTTTAACCGATCAGAAACGGGGAAATATTTTGAATGAATAATAATACGTCAAAAGTGCAGTCCGCTGCAGATTATTGAACCGATGACGTCAAAATGACTTCAAAAGTGCATCCCGCTGCAGATTATTGAACCATTTAGCGAGAAAACCTGGTAACCAGATTGTGTTATTTTTGATGAGCAGAAAAACAAAGAGCGAAATGGCAAAACTCGTTCAAGAACGGAGAAATATTTTGAATGAATAATAAAGCAATTTTTGAATTCGGCTTTCGTAGGATATGAAGAATTCTGCAGGTCTCGGAGGGTGTTATCCACCTCGGCCTTCAGCTTCTGTGGATAACATCCTTCGATTTGCAGAATTCTTCATGTCCTACTCTGCCTGATTCAATAATTGCTAAGTGTTATCAAAATAAACGCCGGGAGGCGAGTCTCATTGGTTCGGGATAAACGCCCGCTTTTTTCCCGTAGGAATATGATGTCGCTCATAACTTGAAGAAGACCGAGCATCCTGAAATATCGCTGCGCGTGAGTAAAACAACCGTTTGGAAAGAGTTTGCTTCATTGCACCAGACGGAACTGATTCAAAGAAAACTAACAAATGGGGTTGTCCTTGGAACGCGTTTGACCCAATGTCTTTGAAAATGAACAAGCGCATTCTTTGATCGTTGTGTTCGTTAGCAGGGCCATTTTGAAGTTTAAGTTTACGACTGCTCCGATTCCCATACATTTCTTTATATCTCCACAATACAAACAGAGACGCCTTTTGTATGGGTCCCTGTCGTCACATTTCTAATACTCTTTAGCTATTTTTTTCGTTTTTTTTTAAGTTACGGTAGTCTTGAGCTATTCTTGTCTCGCTTTAACCTATTTGCCAAAGGCAGTGTGGTTTCCCATTACTGTCAAGTCTTTCAACAGTAAAACCGGTTTCAATTTCAATTTCTTTGAATTCTAATGATTATCTAACAGATCTATACCTTTACCTTTAGTTTGTCTTTGTACTTTCCTTGCCAACTTCCTGGGATATTGTAGGTATACGGACGTCGACAGCTTGGGGCACGGCTGCCAGACATAGTCTGTCTTCTTGAAGTAGAATGCAACTCAGAGAAAATCCGGAGTCTTCGACTATAAATGTCTTCATTTGGGTCCTTAGTAAAATATTGAAACTTTTCCAGCAGGTTGAACTCGTTTGAAATTATCATCTCCGGATGAGAGTCCAAAATGGCAGCCACAAGAGTGTGAGCACTATTCTTGAGGTTCTGTTTCCTTTGAACTATGGAACCAAGTATAAAGGCCACTTTTAAAACAACGACATCTGTACTACAGCTATAATGAGTGGTCACCCAGACCATAGTTTATGGAGGGAAATGGTTAAAGGAGAAGGCCACTTCAAAAAGCTTACAATATGTCTCCGCCTATAGCAAATATTCAGCTCTTCTACTACTCAGTGAAGTTTCAGCCTCCGAAGTGCCTGCTATCCTAATGAAATTCGTCTCGAAAGAAGCGACTTCGGAGACCGCCATTTTGAGCTGTACTTGGCAGGCAGGCCGAGTCTATGTGACGTCGTCATTCCGTCCGACTCGAGAGAAAACTGCAACTGACTTTTCATCCTCCACAACGACATCAAAATGTATTTTTCCCAAGCGATTATCCACTTCAATATCTGCCCTGCTATCATGTTCAGATCTTAGAGCATGTTTGGCTTAAAATAATACAGCTCTAGAGCAGCCATAACCCAGAATGGAAGTTAAAAGGCTTGTCGAAAGCCATTGACGACAACGCGGCCTGGCTGCTGAGTACTGTTCAAAATGGCGGCAACGATGTCGTATTTTGGGCTTCTTTGGAGACGACATAAGGAAACCCTATACTTGAGAAACTGAACCTTCGGTGAGTGGCTAAACATAGTGCGAGGGTTTTATTAGCGTTGACAAAAAATATACGCTTTTTTACAGAGACCTTCTCCTTTAAGAAACCCAGTAAAGGCAAAGAAGCAAACAAACAGGCGAAAATGTATGTGGGAAGGTCCTTGAGCCTGCATACTTTTGTTTATGTTCATTGACCATACATATACATGTATATATGAATAACGTAAACCCAATGCTTTCATTCTTAAGCTGTATTAGCACCTTTTGCATTTTCAGGTGTTGCCAGATTTCAAAACCATTTCCTTCGATTAATTATGCCCAGACTCTCGAGTGAGAGGAAAACCTTTAACTTATAACCAGTACAGTGCGTTCCACAAAACTTTTGACAAACGGTCTCCGAATTTTAAGTCGAATTTCGTTGGGAAGTTAAGAAGTTCATTGCGAACGAAGTTCACGCCATACGGATGTAGTTGGTCAGGAATGTCTCGGATTTTCCATAGACGTTGTGGTTACGTCGCCGATTAGCGAAATTACTGGTTTTCAGTAATTTCTACATTGCTAAAATGGGAAGTGCATTGACTTTTTGCTGATCCTTTTGAAAAACGTTGCAACTGAATTTTCTCAGATAGAATACGATTTCTGTCATGTTGGTTTTTTCTCGGGTAGCGTAAGGTAGAACTTCCAAGCATAGTGGTTTAAAAGTATTTTACCCTGATTTAAGTATATCAGAGATAAATTAATTTCAGGACATACGTCATTCTAGAAATAACGCAACTGAAAAACAGAACATTTCAATGTCGGTTACGAAAACGGGGAATGCATGGGGAAGGGGAATGGGAAATTGAAATGGGGGGAAAACGTGGTCAGCTTTCTTTTGGAGTAATTTTTTAACGTGATTTTGAAGCTACGATTTTTCGGTGACGCCGGACGCATGTGTGTGCCAGTCTAGTCCCGATCGGTCAGCTCAACATGGAAGGTAAGAGTATTTGGTTCGTTTTCTTTTGTTGTTTTTGAATCAGAACATAACGGAAAAGCCTATTGATCTTTATACAAAAAAAGTGACATAAGGGACGCTGTGGATGCAAACTGGATATTTCTTCCTGCCCCTGCCTCTGCTAATCAGTTTGTTCTTGTCAAACCAGAGTGACCACAGGGACCACAGGGAGCACACA
>JAHPZR010054527.1:0-20000 GCA_019787425.1 Platygyra sinensis | reverse complement strand
GCACGCTAAAGCATGAACCAATTGTTAACTTGTTTATTACAGGAGTCCACTTTACTGTTAGTTTTTGAGTTTCATATGAGACTAAAGAACGCGCATGACTTCTCTAATAAATGGCTTCATAGACTACACTAAGAGAGCCCTCAACAACCGAAGGCAGAAATTTTATAGTCCCTCTACACCTCTCAAATAATTTACATTTCAATTAAAAGTAAACATCAGAAGATATGCCTTGTTGGTTGAGAATTTTTTTCGCTTTTCTAATTAATTTGTGGTTATATTACCAAACCAACTACATCGTATGACGCGAACTTCGCTCGCGACGAACTTCGCAACTTCCCAACGAAATTCTGCATAAAATTCACAACTTCAATTCGAAGTTCACGATTTGATTGACAACTACGTAATAAAATTGCCAAGTTGGTAGCGAACTTCGGAAATTTCAAACTAATTATGGAAACCGTTTGTCAAGAGTTTTGTGAAAAGCACTTTAAACCTAGGAGTTAAATAGTTAATTCAATTCTATAGCATTTTGTGTATTTTACTTACCTGAATTATCTCTAAAATACTCGAAAGAATAGTTGCTGGTTAACGTTTGAAGCCAGTTGTAAGCGGTAAGTAAAGCCGTCCCCAAAATCAGCCCGATGAACAAAAAGATGCTCTTTTTATGCCGTGAATTCATTGAGAAACAGACCAGAAGACTCTACCTTGAGTAATAAAATGCGCAAATTAATGACTTGTCCTGAATATATTATGCGCGTAGCAAAATTGGTCATGTTGCCATTTAAGGACGTTCGCGCCCAAAAACTTCCACGTACAGATTTTTTTAAAACTTTGACTGCAGGTAGAAAATGATAAGATTTGATGAAAAATGTAAAAAAAATCGGGGTTCACAGAACTCGTTTTGAAGATAAGGCGCATCACAGATCATAGCATTTCTAGGATTTCTAGCCACTGAGGCGATTCTGCCCGGATTCATTACTTTCGGCATATATATTTAAGTTGAAGAATCATATCTAAGTTATGTGTGTTTAACACAGCATATATAGGCCTATTTGATAGATCTTTGCTAAGTCTGCCATTAAATCAGTATACCTGAATTTTTGAAAACAGGGTTAGCAAAGATAAGGGCTCATTCTACTACTTGGCAATTAAAAGCAATAAAATCCGTCCAAAGGCCGATAAAAAAGCCTATATCTGACGCCGAGCAGTAAGTTAATGGTCCCTAGAAGCATTCCAATGAGTCGAAGTTTAGAATGACGCAAATTTTAGAACATTTATTCAGTAACCTGACTTCCGGCGAAGTTTCAAAACGGTGTCATTTCAGCCTAGAAATTTTTAAGTTCAGTTCGCTGCAGCGATAGAGTGCCTGATAAGGCTTACATAGCAACTTACATAGTCAGCAAAACACTACTTTTTTCGCGGTCCGATAAACTACAGGATTTCGCATGGAATAGACAACAAACTGAATGAAATTAAACATAGTGCACAACTTGTCACCTTGTCTGCACAAGCGACTGGTCTATGGCTCAATGCCATTAGAGCTCGCTGAAACTAGACCTAGATCCAATTTTTCCGAGTCGAGAAATGCTTTTTCCAAGGTACGATCAGCTAAGCTTAACACCGACGTAAAAATATTAGTGCCTGACACAGACTATTTTGGCAAAACAGCACTTAAACAAGACATCATATACCTGTCAACACCATGCGGAAATCACACTATCACACACTTTCGCTGCACTGGTTCAGGCTTACACAGCAACTTAAATAGACAGCAAAACCATACTTTTTTCGCGGACCGATAAACAACAGGATTTCGCATGGAATTGATTCCTACATGTCAGCATAAACGACGCCGTTACGTGACATTTCAGCCTAATATCTCTCTGTATTTCCAGAAACATACCTAGAGAATTTGACTTGTCCTGACTGATAATCTTGATACAATTCTCTCCTAGAGCTAGCTCTCCACAAGGCTTATCGTAGTTCAAATAAAAAGGAAATAACTTTTCTGTATGCCTTTCGAGGCCAGGGAGTCTAAATTCACTTTGTTTTAGTTGAATCACGAATTGTACAATTTAATTAGCAGTGCATTAAAATGAAATTCGAGTCTAAATAAACACGAACGTACACATATCAAAACCACAGCGGAGAGTTGATCTATAGCTTTCTAAAGGCCTAAATCGTCCTGAATGGACTGAGCAAGAGCTTCTTACATGGAGAATCGCTTGAACTTCAAACAAACTCGGACATAATTAATTGCCGCATGCTGTCAGCAGGTCAATTACCGACCGGAAACCACAGCAATAATCTCCCCCGCGCTAGCGAATTACAGACATGTCTGATAGTTAGCTAGGCCGAAAACGCCTGAAATTGATAAAACAAGGAAATGAAAGGTTTACTCACGATCGATCAGCCTTTGACGTGCTTTCCTTGACACTGTTCGTGGCCATGTTTTGCTCGCAAATAGCAATGTCCCGGATGTACTTCGATTTCAAGCGGCGGGGAAGTAGAATCTCATCTCTACAACAGATTTTTTTCTAAGTCTTAGTCCGCATCAAAGTTCAGGCCAAATAACGCCAACAGCAGCTAGAAATGTCTGCTACATTGCACGTCTAAGCCCTAAATTGATGCGGCTAAGGCTCTTTGCTGTCTAAAGCAAGCACACATTATCGTCACATGCAGCGTGTCCAAACGGGACTAAATCACGTCCCGCACCCAAAAATACATCTCAGGACGGCTTCATGCACGATAATGGACGACGCTTGCTAGCAAATCGTTCGACTTGCACCTTCATTGGACTTAATGATGTCCTCCGGCAGACTTCCTTTAGACAGCAGTTATAGAAAGCTAATTGAACAACGCCACCTCCGAGATACCGCGCGAAACTAACATTCAGCCGAGTGTAGCCTGGGTAAAACTTAACACCAAGTGGATAAGGGGCAAAGAGAGGGAGGGAGGGGGGAGGGGGGGGGGGGTTGGGCTAAACAAAATAAAAGATAACATTTCAGGCTAGGTAAGCTCTACAAGCTTCTGCCATTAAGGATTCCCCCCCCCCCCCCCCTCCCTCCCTCTCTTTGCCCCTTATCCACTTGGTGTTAAGTTTTACCCAGGCTGCACTCGGCTGAATGTTAGTTTCGCGCGGTATCTCGGAGGTGGCGTTGTTCAATTAGCTTTCTATAACTGCTGTCTAAAGGAAGTCTGCCGGAGGACATCATTAAGTCCAATGAAGGTGCAAGTCGAACGATTTGCTAGCAAGCGTCGTCCATTATCGTGCATGAAGCCGTCCTGAGATGTATTTTTGGGTGCGGGACGTGATTTAGTCCCGTTTGGACACGCTGCATGTGACGATAATGTGTGCTTGCTTTAGACAGCAAAGAGCCTTAGCCGCATCAATTTAGGGCTTAGACGTGCAATGTAGCAGACATTTCTAGCTGCTGTTGGCGTTATTTGGCCTGAACTTTGATGCGGACTAAGACTTAGAAAAAAATCTGTTGTAGAGATGAGATTCTACTTCCCCGCCGCTTGAAATCGAAGTACATCCGGGACATTGCTATTTGCGAGCAAAACATGGCCACGAACAGTGTCAAGGAAAGCACGTCAAAGGCTGATCGATCGTGAGTAAACCTTTCATTTCCTTGTTTTATCAATTTCAGGCGTTTTCGGCCTAGCTAACTATCAGACATGTCTGTAATTCGCTAGCGCGGGGGAGATTATTGCTGTGGTTTCCGGTCGGTAATTGACCTGCTGACAGCATGCGGCAATTAATTATGTCCGAGTTTGTTTGAAGTTCAAGCGATTCTCCATGTAAGAAGCTCTTGCTCAGTCCATTCAGGACGATTTAGGCCTTTAGAAAGCTATAGATCAACTCTCCGCTGTGGTTTTGATATGTGTACGTTCGTGTTTATTTAGACTCGAATTTCATTTTAATGCACTGCTAATTAAATTGTACAATTCGTGATTCAACTAAAACAAAGTGAATTTAGACTCCCTGGCCTCGAAAGGCATACAGAAAAGTTATTTCCTTTTTATTTGAACTACGATAAGCCTTGTGGAGAGCTAGCTCTAGGAGAGAATTGTATCAAGATTATCAGTCAGGACAAGTCAAATTCTCTAGGTATGTTTCTGGAAATACAGAGAGATATTAGGCTGAAATGTCACGTAACGGCGTCGTTTATGCTGACATGTAGGAATCAATTCCATGCGAAATCCTGTTGTTTATCGGTCCGCGAAAAAAGTATGGTTTTGCTGTCTATTTAAGTTGCTGTGTAAGCCTGAACCAGTGCAGCGAAAGTGTGTGATAGTGTGATTTCCGCATGGTGTTGACAGGTATATGATGTCTTGTTTAAGTGCTGTTTTGCCAAAATAGTCTGTGTCAGGCACTAATATTTTTACGTCGGTGTTAAGCTTAGCTGATCGTACCTTGGAAAAAGCATTTCTCGACTCGGAAAAATTGGATCTAGGTCTAGTTTCAGCGAGCTCTAATGGCATTGAGCCATAGACCAGTCGCTTGTGCAGACAAGGTGACAAGTTGTGCACTATGTTTAATTTCATTCAGTTTGTTGTCTATTCCATGCGAAATCCTGTAGTTTATCGGACCGCGAAAAAAGTAGTGTTTTGCTGACTATGTAAGTTGCTATGTAAGCCTTATCAGGCACTCTATCGCTGCAGCGAACTGAACTTAAAAATTTCTAGGCTGAAATGACACCGTTTTGAAACTTCGCCGGAAGTCAGGTTACTGAATAAATGTTCTAAAATTTGCGTCATTCTAAACTTCGACTCATTGGAATGCTTCTAGGGACCATTAACTTACTGCTCGGCGTCAGATATAGGCTTTTTTATCGGCCTTTGGACGGATTTTATTGCTTTTAATTGCCAAGTAGTAGAATGAGCCCTTATCTTTGCTAACCCTGTTTTCAAAAATTCAGGTATACTGATTTAATGGCAGACTTAGCAAAGATCTATCAAATAGGCCTATATATGCTGTGTTAAACACACATAACTTAGATATGATTCTTCAACTTAAATATATATGCCGAAAGTAATGAATCCGGGCAGAATCGCCTCAGTGGCTAGAAATCCTAGAAATGCTATGATCTGTGATGCGCCTTATCTTCAAAACGAGTTCTGTGAACCCCGATTTTTTTTACATTTTTCATCAAATCTTATCATTTTCTACCTGCAGTCAAAGTTTTAAAAAAATCTGTACGTGGAAGTTTTTGGGCGCGAACGTCCTTAAATGGCAACATGACCAATTTTGCTACGCGCATAATATATTCAGGACAAGTCATTAATTTGCGCATTTTATTACTCAAGGTAGAGTCTTCTGGTCTGTTTCTCAATGAATTCACGGCATAAAAAGAGCATCTTTTTGTTCATCGGGCTGATTTTGGGGACGGCTTTACTTACCGCTTACAACTGGCTTCAAACGTTAACCAGCAACTATTCTTTCGAGTATTTTAGAGATAATTCAGGTAAGTAAAATACACAAAATGCTATAGAATTGAATTAACTATTTAACTCCTAGGTTTAAAGTGCTTTTCACAAAACTCTTGACAAACGGTTTCCATAATTAGTTTGAAATTTCCGAAGTTCGCTACCAACTTGGCAATTTTATTACGTAGTTGTCAATCAAATCGTGAACTTCGAATTGAAGTTGTGAATTTTATGCAGAATTTCGTTGGGAAGTTGCGAAGTTCGTCGCGAGCGAAGTTCGCGTCATACGATGTAGTTGGTTTGGTAATATAACCACAAATTAATTAGAAAAGCGAAAAAAATTCTCACCAACAAGGCATATCTTCTGATGTTTACTTTTAATTGAAATGTAAATTATTTGAGAGGTGTAGAGGGACTATAAAATTTCTGCCTTCGGTTGTTGAGGGCTCTCTTAGTGTAGTCTATGAAGCCATTTATTAGAGAAGTCATGCGCGTTCTTTAGTCTCATATGAAACTCAAAAACTAACAGTAAAGTGGACTCCTGTAATAAACAAGTTAACAATTGGTTCATGCTTTAGCGTGCACTATCGAGTTATGGAGCACGCGGGAAGTTTGGAGAGCACGAAAGAAGCGTAAGAGTTGCCCGAGGCGTAGCCGAGGGCAACTCTAGCTTCTTGAGTGCTCTCCAAACTTCCCAAGTGCTCCATAAGTCGATAGTGCACAGCTAAAAGCATGAACCAATTGTTTTATAACATAGCCGGTGGAATTGTGCATAAAATCCGACGCGAATAACGGACAACAATATCAGAAGTGATTGTTCGCGGTAAGCGAAATAAACAAAAGAGGAATTGGTTTTATTTCAATCTTTCTTTTGAAAGCTCGAGTTTCATATTTAACAATTTCAAAACGGAAAAATTTAAGCTTACCTTTGAAGGATGAAACAGACCAGTTTGTAACTTGTTTGGTTTTACCAGAGTGTCTTTCTGTCAAAATTGCATTTCACCCTCGAACAGTGAAGCGAATCGTGATGGCGCCGATGCTGAGTCTCCTGTTCTGTTGTTTTTCTCTTTTTCTGCCTCATTCAAGAACTCCAGCCCAAGAGAAAAGGTCGGAAATTGTCTTTGTTTTGGGACTGGTGGGTGGAGTCTCTGTTTCTATCCATTATTGTCGCGAAATATCTGAATATTTTTCCCCACGCTAACAATGGCCGCTCGCGCGAAAAAAAAATTTTCTGGCAAAGCGATTTGCTCACGCCATCAGCGCGAGAGTGCACCATCGGGATTTTAAGCACGCTTACGTATACTAAATTTGATTGCGTGGCTCTGCTAGCTATGTTATAATAGCAGTTAATTCTAGATCTCAGTTAGCCCTAAGGATACATTTCAAAAATCATTGAAACAAAACTGACTTTACAGTTGCTGGTTTATCAGGCGCAACTATCGGCTGAGTTGCTGAAAAGCTAGGATTGCTTTTTTTTACACACTGTAGTGACATATGGTAATATTTGTTTGACTTGCGATAAGTCTCCATGTCATCGATTGCTTATCGAAATATGGGTCACACCTCAGGAAGCACACAATCTTGCTGAGTAGGGAGAGAGTAAATAAGGGAACGAAAAGAATGAACAGTTAACCTTTGACTCCTCTTGTCATCTTTTTTATCTTACGTGATTTTACTGGGAAAATCTTGCGTAACACTGAAGCGCTAAACTCGTACCTAGGCCTTTCCGCGCTCAGCAAAAATATTTTTTGGTTGTATAAAATTTGACAAGGGAGGCAACTCTTTGCAAAAACATTTTGAACGCACTGCGAATATTTGCTTGAATCTCTAAATTTCGTTGCTTTCATGAAACCAAACGGACACAAAATGAGGTCGGAAGGTTTTTCTACAACTTGGCCGAATTTGTTTTCGAATACTTTTGCAACAGTCGGAGAATTTTAGCGAGTTTTGCAACGTTTTGTCTCAATTCGCTTTTCGCGACATGATCGTACCGTTACCCAAATCCCAAACACGTCATCCAGCGCGTGCTCGCGCTCTCCTCACTCTCCGACACGGTTTTTTTTTGACGGAAAAAGTTATCGCGGAATCTCGCTAAAACGCTTCAGGTATTAATTTACGACAATTTTGTTTTCGTGCAGAGATCAGCCGACTTCGAACACGTAAAAAAAACAACGAACCAGGGGAGGGGTTTGTAGAGATTTGTCGTGTCAAAAACGCATGTGTGGGAGAGGGAGGGGAGCACGAGCGCGCGCTGGATGAAGTGTTTGGGATTTGGGTAACGGTACGATCATGTTGCGAAAAGCGAATTGAGACAAAACTTTGCAAAACTCGCTAAAATTCTCAGACTGTTACAAAAGTATTGGAAAACAAATTCGGCCAAGTTGTAAAAAAACCTTCTGACCTCATTTTGTGTCTGTTTGGTTTCATAAAAGCAATGAAATTTAGAGATTCGAGCGAATATTCGCAGTGCGTTCAAAATGTTTTGGCAAAGAGTTGCCTCCCTTGTCAAATATTATTTTTACGATAACTGCAGAAATTCACGCGCGCTTATTGGTTAATTTTTATTGTCAATATGCGGACAGACACATGAATTTAAAATTCATGCGACGCGTTAGCGAGCGAGAGCCGGCAATTCGACAATTTGTTATCGTAAAAAACAACTTGATGTCAGTTTTTAATGCGTCTGTCCTTTTATTGATAATGAATTTCGTCATAACATTGTCAAAGTAGTCTGCGGATCCACGAGGCGATAGCCGAGTGGATCCACAGCTACTTTGACAATGTGATGACGAAATTCATGATCAATAACAGGACAGACGCATAAAAAACTGACGTCAATTTGTTAAACAAACAAAAAAATTTTTGCTGAGCGCGGACAGGCCTAGGTACGAGTTTAGCGCTTCAGTGTTACGCAGGATTTGTAAGCACTAGTTTTCCGAGTAAAATCGCGTAATATAAAAGAGATGACAAGAGGAGACAAAGGTAAACTACTCATTCTTTTCGTTCCTTTATTTACTCTCTCCCTACTCAGCAAGATTTTGTGCTCCCTGTGGTCACTCTCTCTCTCTCTGGTCACTCTCCCTGTGTGCTCCCTGTGGTCCCTGTGGTCACTCTGGTTTGACAAGAACAAACTGATTAGCAGAGGCAGGGGCAGGAAGAAATATCCAGTTTGCATCCACAGCGTCCCTTATGTCACTTTTTTTGTATAAAGATCAATAGGCTTTTCCGTTATGTTCTGATTCAAAAACAACAAAAGAAAACGAACCAAATACTCTTACCTTCCATGTTGAGCTGACCGATCGGGACTAGACTGGCACACACATGCGTCCGGCGTCACCGAAAAATCGTAGCTTCAAAATCACGTTAAAAAATTACTCCAAAAGAAAGCTGACCACGTTTTCCCCCCATTTCAATTTCCCATTCCCCTTCCCCATGCATTCCCCGTTTTCGTAACCGACATTGAAATGTTCTGTTTTTCAGTTGCGTTATTTCTAGAATGACGTATGTCCTGAAATTAATTTATCTCTGATATACTTAAATCAGGGTAAAATACTTTTAAACCACTATGCTTGGAAGTTCTACCTTACGCTACCCGAGAAAAAACCAACATGACAGAAATCGTATTCTATCTGAGAAAATTCAGTTGCAACGTTTTTCAAAAGGATCAGCAAAAAGTCAATGCACTTCCCATTTTAGCAATGTAGAAATTACTGAAAACCAGTAATTTCGCTAATCGGCGACGTAACCACAACGTCTATGGAAAATCCGAGACATTCCTGACCAACTACATCCGTATGGCGTGAACTTCGTTCGCAATGAACTTCTTAACTTCCCAACGAAATTCGACTTAAAATTCGGAGACCGTTTGTCAAAAGTTTTGTGGAACGCACTGTACTGGTTATAAGTTAAAGGTTTTCCTCTCACTCGAGAGTCTGGGCATAATTAATCGAAGGAAATGGTTTTGAAATCTGGCAACACCTGAAAATGCAAAAGGTGCTAATACAGCTTAAGAATGAAAGCATTGGGTTTACGTTATTCATATATACATGTATATGTATGGTCAATGAACATAAACAAAAGTATGCAGGCTCAAGGACCTTCCCACATACATTTTCGCCTGTTTGTTTGCTTCTTTGCCTTTACTGGGTTTCTTAAAGGAGAAGGTCTCTGTAAAAAAGCGTATATTTTTTGTCAACGCTAATAAAACCCTCGCACTATGTTTAGCCACTCACCGAAGGTTCAGTTTCTCAAGTATAGGGTTTCCTTATGTCGTCTCCAAAGAAGCCCAAAATACGACATCGTTGCCGCCATTTTGAACAGTACTCAGCAGCCAGGCCGCGTTGTCGTCAATGGCTTTCGACAAGCCTTTTAACTTCCATTCTGGGTTATGGCTGCTCTAGAGCTGTATTATTTTAAGCCAAACATGCTCTAAGATCTGAACATGATAGCAGGGCAGATATTGAAGTGGATAATCGCTTGGGAAAAATACATTTTGATGTCGTTGTGGAGGATGAAAAGTCAGTTGCAGTTTTCTCTCGAGTCGGACGGAATGACGACGTCACATAGACTCGGCCTGCCTGCCAAGTACAGCTCAAAATGGCGGTCTCCGAAGTCGCTTCTTTCGAGACGAATTTCATTAGGATAGCAGGCACTTCGGAGGCTGAAACTTCACTGAGTAGTAGAAGAGCTGAATATTTGCTATAGGCGGAGACATATTGTAAGCTTTTTGAAGTGGCCTTCTCCTTTAACCATTTCCCTCCATAAACTATGGTCTGGGTGACCACTCATTATAGCTGTAGTACAGATGTCGTTGTTTTAAAAGTGGCCTTTATACTTGGTTCCATAGTTCAAAGGAAACAGAACCTCAAGAATAGTGCTCACACTCTTGTGGCTGCCATTTTGGACTCTCATCCGGAGATGATAATTTCAAACGAGTTCAACCTGCTGGAAAAGTTTCAATATTTTACTAAGGACCCAAATGAAGACATTTATAGTCGAAGACTCCGGATTTTCTCTGAGTTGCATTCTACTTCAAGAAGACAGACTATGTCTGGCAGCCGTGCCCCAAGCTGTCGACGTCCGTATACCTACAATATCCCAGGAAGTTGGCAAGGAAAGTACAAAGACAAACTAAAGGTAAAGGTATAGATCTGTTAGATAATCATTAGAATTCAAAGAAATTGAAATTGAAACCGGTTTTACTGTTGAAAGACTTGACAGTAATGGGAAACCACACTGCCTTTGGCAAATAGGTTAAAGCGAGACAAGAATAGCTCAAGACTACCGTAACTTAAAAAAAAACGAAAAAAATAGCTAAAGAGTATTAGAAATGTGACGACAGGGACCCATACAAAAGGCGTCTCTGTTTGTATTGTGGAGATATAAAGAAATGTATGGGAATCGGAGCAGTCGTAAACTTAAACTTCAAAATGGCCCTGCTAACGAACACAACGATCAAAGAATGCGCTTGTTCATTTTCAAAGACATTGGGTCAAACGCGTTCCAAGGACAACCCCATTTGTTAGTTTTCTTTGAATCAGTTCCGTCTGGTGCAATGAAGCAAACTCTTTCCAAACGGTTGTTTTACTCACGCGCAGCGATATTTCAGGATGCTCGGTCTTCTTCAAGTTATGAGCGACATCATATTCCTACGGGAAAAAAGCGGGCGTTTATCCCGAACCAATGAGACTCGCCTCCCGGCGTTTATTTTGATAACACTTAGCAATTATTGAATCAGGCAGAGTAGGACATGAAGAATTCTGCAAATCGAAGGATGTTATCCACAGAAGCTGAAGGCCGAGGTGGATAACACCCTCCGAGACCTGCAGAATTCTTCATATCCTACGAAAGCCGAATTCAAAAATTGCTTTATTATTCATTCAAAATATTTCTCCGTTCTTGAACGAGTTTTGCCATTTCGCTCTTTGTTTTTCTGCTCATCAAAAATAACACAATCTGGTTACCAGGTTTTCTCGCTAAATGGTTCAATAATCTGCAGCGGGATGCACTTTTGAAGTCATTTTGACGTCATCGGTTCAATAATCTGCAGCGGACTGCACTTTTGACGTATTATTATTCATTCAAAATATTTCCCCGTTTCTGATCGGTTAAAACCACACGCATAATTCACCATAACCAGCTGCTTTTGACCAAATATTGAACCAGTGACGTCAAAAGTGCAGCCCGCTTCAAATTATTGAACCGATGACGTCGAAATGACGTCAATAGTGCAGCCCGCTGCAGATTATTGAACCGTTGACGGAGAATACCTGGGGACAAGGTTGTGTTATGTTTGGTGAAAGAGCGAAATGGCAAAACTCCTTTAAGAAGGGGGAAAATTTTGAATGAATAATAAAGCAATTCGGCTTTCGTAGGATATGAAGAATTCTGCAGATCTCGGAGGGTGTTTAATATCCACCTCGGCCTTCGGCCTCTGTGGATAACACCCTCCTTGATCTGCAAAATTCTTCATATCCGCCTAATTAGCCTCATTCAATAATTGCTCAATATGAAAGACCTAATATATTTCGTGAACTGTAAGTAAATGTCCCGAGAACAATAGGCATTCTGCGCGATGTTATATCGAGTAACGTCAGTATTAAAACATAAACCTACCTCAGTTGTTGGATATTGTCCCTTTTGCTGCTCAAAATGGCGAGTTTGAACGATGCGGGTTTTACATTGACTTTTAATACACCGTATAAAAAGGAGACAAGGGTGGAAAGCTAATTTTTGACCGCTCCAGCGTCGAGCCAATTTTCACCCAGAAATTAGAATCACCTGGCTTCAAAATCGAAACGCACCAGATAAACTGAAAGCTTTACGCTTCTTCTCGTGGCATTCAATTGAAGATCCATTCAAAATCGAGGCGCTAACCGCTGAGTAAATTTCGAAAAACGCAGCTTCGAAGTGACAAGCATTCGCTTCCGGGATTTCGTGTGCCAAAACCAGCTGTCACCTGCGCTGTTTGGTCCACTCTGATTGTATGATGCTATAGACAATGCCCTCTAGCTGTTACGAATGCCTCATGTGGGAGGGATATATTCGCATCGGTGATTCATCTACGGACTGCCGCTCCGAATATAAAATCCAATTTACAGTCACAGAGGGTCAAAAAATTGATCTGAATTGATTTAAATTGATTTGCGAAAAGCCCGGCTGAAATATGGTTGATTAATATTTCAAAAGCAAAGCTTATAAAACGATGAAGGCTTTGCCAAGGGCAACAACTATTAAAAACTGAATTCATACTGATTTTTACCTTCTGTTCAAGACTGTCACACCAAATGATCCAAAAAGCTGCTCAGATCAGATTTGTGAAGCCAGCAATCAGTTTTAAATTGAAATACGAAAGCCTTGCTGTGACATTCGTCTCCAGCGTTATTTCCAAGCAAAAGTTGGCCAAACATTTCATGGTGCTGTTATGCAGAGTACAGCAACGATATGTTAAAACATTTATAATACACCAGAATAAACATAGCCATTGCTTTCTTAATTAAACCTTTACTTTGCCGACGTTCTCGTTGCCGAGGTTGTCACGGTTTGTTTAGACTTTAATGAAGTTTGAAAGAGACAAAACTAAACTGAAATTTGGTTCTTTGAAGATATCTAGTATTGACAGAGTTCACCTTAACGCAGGTAATTGGAGACAAGAAAGGCACTGGAACTGCCAAAGCACTCAGTAACCCAAAAGGACTTCAGGATCTACAAGAACTGCAAGAAACAGTAATGGCTCCAGTGAAACTGATTCATGTTATCAGAAATCCGTTCGACAACATCGCCACAATGTGTCTGAGACTACTGAAAGATCGGAAGCCAGGCAATCAACCCAATGTAAGTCAACCCGTACAGATTAATGATTTATATGTATTGGTGTCGCTGTGAATATTTGTTGGTTACGGTCTACACTGACAAAGCGAATACAATTGGTTTCAATCTTGGTAACAGAAAACAGCAGGTGTATGTAAATGATGTTGTTTCGGATTCATGTTCTATCTCTACTTGTGTGCCTCAAGGATCGATTCTACAACCTTTGCTGTTTATTACATTTATTAATGACCTTCCAAAGACTTGCGCATTTTTTCTACTTAAAGATTATACGCAGATGACACATCTCATAATGATGTCCCTTTTATGGAACCAGTAACTTCTTACGCCTTTTGAAATTTCCTGACATTGTTAAACTGATTAAATATGTGCTCTTTTATGATTATTTCCACCATGAAAGTTGCTGCGAGAACAGAATAGACTATCAAAACTGCAAGGAGTGAACTTAAATATTGTCATCTGGTATGGCATAACTGTAGATCTTCTGACAGCAGAAAAATAGAGCGGATTCAAGAACGCGCACTTAAAGCAGTATTTAACTCCCATTCACAATCATACGAAAACGTTTTGGTTCGCGCAGAGCTACCTTGGCTACTAAATCGTGGACTACAAGATAACATCAGGGAAAAATACCTTTTATTTACTCATTGTTTTATCATATAATTTACACATACTACATATTTTAATTGTACACTGTACATTACTATTATTGCTTCTTATTTTGTAAATAATTTTAATTTTTTGTGTCCTCAATTAGTTGTGAAAACTAAATACATTGACACGCTAATAAAGCTTTTACTTTACTTACTCCGACGCGGAGTTGAAAGAAGTGGAAGCGTGTCCAGAGGTTTTCGCGCAACAACAGGACCATGATGTAGAACTTTCTGCCCAAATAAACGAAATTTGACCTCTCTCATTGAGTTTAAGATTTAACTTTCCATCTTTCTAATTTGGCAAACTTATTGTGAGGACAACTGAATCTTGGAAACAGGGGTCTAGGCGATTAAATGAGTATTTTGACCTGACACGAAATATTATCAGTTTAAGAATGTTATTCTTGCCTTTGACGTGGAGTTAACTCGAAAAAAGTTGTTGTAAATGGTGTCATTTTCTGCAGTACTCTATGCAATTATTTGAGACCATATTTTTGTTCATGCACGTGTTACTACTTTTTGCACGCTGCACGATTAAAGAGAAAGGTATATTCACGCGTGTTCAGTTTTCTTGTGCACACATTTGTGATGATTATGGTTTCTATTTTTTATAATGTTAACACACATTTGTAAAGTTAACGCATGCAGCCCACGCTTAAAGAACGAGGATTATACACCAGTCGCTTAAAGAACGAGGCAGCACATATTTGTGATGATTATGGTTTTTAATATTATAATCTTAAAATATGATGATTATATCATGATATGAATTTCAGATTCCATACGGAAGACATATTAACAACTATTTGATAATATTAAAATATCATGATAATATCAAAATATCACCATGCAATGGCTCGATTAATAGCCAAAGCAGAATCTCGAGAAATCTCGTCAAATAAAACGGACCTAACCCAGTAAGATATGCTGCATAAACTTTCGAATAATTAACCTACTGAGTTTCTTGAGTCAATAATTCAAAATACAGAATACAAACAAATTAAAATTTTTCAGATGAGTCGGCTTCGTTGTTTAAAGGTATATATGTATTTTTATTGCTTTTAAAAGGGAGTATTTTTCACGAAAAACGACTACAATGTTTACTATTTCATCACCTTTAAGGAACAGAAAAGCCTGACTGACGGTCTTTTTTTCCTACTTCGCTGTCTTCTTTCGTACATGACCAGCCATTTTAATCTATGTTTTGTTTGTTTGTTTACTTTTAGGTAGTCAATGCTTCAGTATTGAATACCGCAATTAAAAGTTACTTCCAAAAGGCTCAACCAGTGCAAAAGCTTCACGAGATGTCTAAATATCCAATCCTTGATGTTTACAGCCGCGACATGATAGCAAAACCAGAGAAAACTCTGCAGAAATTATTCTACTTCTTAGTGTCACTTGTTATGACGAGTTTGTAGACTTAGCTTTGAAAATTGTATATTCTAAAACCTTCTAAAACGAGGTATTCTGTGAAATGGACCAAGGAACAGAAAGATAAGAGTAACTAATGAGATCAGTAAGTATCAATTCTTAAAATCTCAATTTTCATTTGACAGCGATTAATTCAATCGCAATGGGGACGATCAAAAAAGTGCTGCAATTTTTGCTTTAATGTCTAATTTTTCTTTTCTTTGGTGTATTGTTTCTTACTGCCCTGCGTAAAGTTCTGTTTGGTAATGATTAAGTGTGAAGTAAAACGTGGGTTTTTCTTCACCAAAACTTTGCGGTCCTTGTTTGGTTTTCTTTAAGCACTGACCGGCACAAACTAATTAGGTAAATCAGGATTTATCGCCTGTGTACTTGATGATGGTATTTATCTGCAACAGAAGTCCAATCTGTAGCAATAATTTCAAAGTGACGCGACTTTAAGAGAGACCTAATTTTACGAACAGGAAAACTGTCTCTCAAGCTCTTCCTACCCGGCGTAAAGTACCATGTTGTTTAAAGCAGGTTTAGTAAAGAGAGTCGTAGGTTACGTTAAAGACTGGGAACACGTATAACAAATATTTTGACTTGTGGTTGGTGTGATGATTATAAAATATACCTTAACATTACGGAAGGAACACTGCCATCACAAAACGATATTATTATCATTATCATTATTATTTTTATTAGAATTGACTTACAGAGCGCAAGTATCTATACACATATTCACATGCACTATTTACAAACTCACTCTGTAAATAACAGTGCAATAAAATGATTTATCAATAAATATAAAAACAAATAAAATTTATACATAAACATATCTTAATACAAATATGTACAAAAACTCTTGCGACTGTTACTCGGTAAAAACTCTAGTGAATAAATATACTGTTTCAGATGGACGCGTGCCCCAGAATAAATTAAGCCGGGTTGTCAGGAGGGCGAGGTGGGCAATGGTTTCTCTTTGCTTCCTGTTATTGCATTATTGTCGCAGCAACAAAAATTAAAAATAGTTAATAATCACGTTTGGATCATGTGTGTTTCTCTAGTAATTAGGAATGGCGTTAGCGTGGGTAACAAATTTTTTCGGAGTTTTGACGCGCTTTTCCGGTATCGCCTTAGTAAAGTATAACTGAGGTACCAAAAGGGAGAGGGTAACCAGGCCAAAATGCCAAGTCAGGATTCGAGCAATTACTAGAGCCTAGACTCTAGCTTGAACTCGAGCCAGGGTTTGGGGCCAGGATTCGAGCCAGGTCTCAAACTTGAACTCCTGATAACCGTTCATAATAAGGAACGGAATCAAGTTAAAATCCGTAACATTTTATATCAATATAACAATTACCGAGAAAGTGTTGAGCTCACTATATATGGTCAACCCGTAACCGCTTTGCTTTGAGGCTAGTTCACTCAGGTTTACATGCGGTTACCTTTTATTTTTTTGGTTTGAGCGACATGTAGCAAACAAAAATAGTAAAAATAATAAAGACCTAGCTCAAATCCTGACTCGAGTTCTGGCTTGATTCCTGGTTGAAGTGCTGGATCGGGTCCTGACCTGACTCGAGTCCTTGGTCGAGTACTGACCCGAGTCCTTGCAAGAGTTCTTACCCGAGTACTGGGTGGAGTCCTGACTCGAGTCCTAGGTCGATTGGCTTGAGCCCCGACTCGAGTTCTGGGACCTGTTGCTTGAGAGTCCGGAACTTTTCGGGCCCGAAAAGCTATTTTAGTTAATAGAGATTTAAAGGCAGAGAGGTGTATACGCATATAACTTCTTGTACGGAATGGAACCGCTCTTTATATTAACAATATATGAAAAAAAAAACAGCGTTGTAATTATAAGGTTTGAGATTTTGCTACTGCTTTTGCTTTTCGGAACCTTTGAGAAACGGACCCTGGCCCGATTACTGGCACAAGTCCTAATAAATTAAAAGAACGTAAAATACCACGAAAAAAAAAAGTATTGAAAAGCGTCTATGGAGCACTAAACTCTGAGTTTAATCTCTGTTTCATTGAGAATAGCTGTTATTGCAGTTGAGCCTGCTGTCAAATATTCCTTTTTTTAGAAAGACACACAAACGAGGCGAAAGGGTCAATACAAAGCAGAATTGACCCTTTCGCCTCGTTTGCATGTCAAGCCGCTGATAACTGCGATAAGTACTATTCAGTTTGCTTCACCGGCGATTTGTACCAACACATCGTGGACAATTGTTTACAACCAATTTCATCTTAATTGTGGCCGAAAACCCACCAGCTTTATTGAACAATCAAGGCTTTAAAGAAGTGGCATTTACTGCTGAGATAAAACAATAAACTATGTGGCTTGGTGCCGTTCAATCTACAGGTAGATTTGATACGGAAATAGAAGTTCAAAACAGATTATTATTTAACCGTCCGCGTTAACAAGAAAATGACCTTAAAATCATTAATCAGGGCAATAAACTCATTTTTTATGTTCCCTTGTGTTCTTTTCTAGTGAAAGCAAATTCTTCAATGAGTGTTTACTTGTCAAAAAAAGCACATTTCACGAACCGTTATCTTCAGGCCTATGTTTAGGTTTCTGAATAAGCCATCTTTTCCTGTCACAGTATCTGATTTCGCGTAGCATCGTGAAAAAAAATTTGAAGGGATACCCCCTAGCTCGAAGGCGTTTCCAAAACTTCTCCCTAGTCTCGAAGAAAGCCTTAAAGGAGGAGCTGTTTCTAGCATACCTAATTTAATTCCCCTTTTATGAACAAAACATCTTCGGATCTTCTTCACAAGTTTTCGGTAATCTTCGGCTGCCTTCGAAAATCTTCATATTTTCCGGAAATTTTCGGAAACGTCGTCTGACCTTCAGACAACATTTGAATAGTCTCCGGAAATCTTTGTAAAGTGGTCGGGAATCCTGAGAAAATCACAAGAAACGTCGTTATGTATTGTGACAATCGATTTACAGTTGTCTGCTTAGTGACCTGGCCTCCAAATGGCAGCGAGGCTGGAGTTGACCTTGTTATGATACAGACCTCGCTGCTGTTACTGTGCAAATCAACTAACAGGTTTGCATTTACATGAAAAAAGCAGAGAGGTCTGCATCAAAGTAAGGTCACCTCCAGCCTCGCTTGCATTCATGGCCAGGTCACTGAGAAGTCGTTTGGAGATACGGAATTAATCTTCTTATGTTGAAAGTATTTTTCAAAATGTGTATTAGAAAAGAAATTTCGTATCAGCGCACGGCCATGAAATATTCCCTATTAGTTAGCCGACAGAAGAAAGGTAATTTTAATTTTAGCGCTAAAAAGCTCTAGAGCGCACTCCTTGTGAAACGCACGTCAAAAATACACCAACACTTTGAAAGCATTATGTAGGAAGAAAGTAGATATTTACATCCGACATCTTCGACGTAACCTGAGCAAGTTGCACTGACGTAGAGACGAAAAGACAAGTATTAAAGGAAACTTTACTTTCGGGTCAACAATGCATACTTGGCTGCCCATTTTCCGGTCGTTTTTACAAGTTTTACTACTTCTTAAAGAATTCGGACGCTGCTTTATTCTTAAAAGTGCTGCATTAGCACTGGAAACGCCTGTGTGCCGTTTACTTTTGACGAAGGTGCATCTCAAATTTTTCTCGGTTTATCTGACTTCTAAATTACCTTCGATATGAGATAACGGTTCGTGAAATGTGCTTTTTTTGACAAGTAAACACTCATTGAAGAATTTGCTTTCACTAGAAAAGAACACAAGGGAACATAAAAAATGAGTTTATTGCCCTGATTAATGATTTTAAGGTCATTTTCTTGTTAACGCGGACGGTTAAATAATAATCTGTTTTGAACTTCTATTTCCGTATCAAATCTACCTGTAGATTGAACGGCACCAAGCCACATAGTTTATTGTTTTATCTCAGCAGTAAATGCCACTTCTTTAAAGCCTTGATTGTTCAATAAAGCTGGTGGGTTTTCGGCCACAATTAAGATGAAATTGGTTGTAAACAATTGTCCACGATGTGTTGGTACAAATCGCCGGTGAAGCAAACTGAATAGTACTTATCGCAGTTATCAGCGGCTTGACATGCAAACGAGGCGAAAGGGTCAATTCTGCTTTGTATTGACCCTTTCGCCTCGTTTGTGTGTCTTTCTAAAAAAAGGAATATTTGACAGCAGGCTCAACTGCAATAACAGCTATTCTCAATGAAACAGAGATTAAACTCAGAGTTTAGTGCTCCATAGACGCTTTTCAATACTTTTTTTTTTCGTGGTATTTTACGTTCTTTTAATTTATTAGGACTTGTGCCAGTAATCGGGCCAGGGTCCGTTTCTCAAAGGTTCCGAAAAGCAAAAGCAGTAGCAAAATCTCAAACCTTATAATTACAACGCTGTTTTTTTTTTCATATATTGTTAATATAAAGAGCGGTTCCATTCCGTACAAGAAGTTATATGCGTATACACCTCTCTGCCTTTAAATCTCTATTAACTAAAATAGCTTTTCGGGCCCGAAAAGTTCCGGACTCTCAAGCAACAGGTCCCAGAACTCGAGTCGGGGCTCAAGCCAATCGACCTAGGACTCGAGTCAGGACTCCACCCAGTACTCGGGTAAGAACTCTTGCAAGGACTCGGGTCAGTACTCGACCAAGGACTCGAGTCAGGTCAGGACCCGATCCAGCACTTCAACCAGGAATCAAGCC
>JAHPZR010054526.1:15000-18793 GCA_019787425.1 Platygyra sinensis | reverse complement strand
ACGAACAAAGATACTTTGTGTCTGGTGATTGCTTTTGAAAAACAAGTTGGCAAAGTACACAAAGCAACACAGCAATGTAAAGACAGGTCCATACGATGAACACGAATTCCACAGTGGCAGATTGTCTGCGGCTTCTTCTTGTTAGTTGCATCGGTCGTGTTGTTATTAGTGTTTCGATCTCTGCGCAAGTCAGAGCACAAAACATACACAACATGTTAAGGTAGATCAGTTCAGACGCTGCCAACATGATTGCATTACAACTGATAAGTACGCCTTCACTGTGTGTCTGACCTCACTGGGTGTCCCCTGCGCTCCTGGTATGCATCTACAGAGCGAATATTAACTTCATCAGTAGCTGTCACAGGGTTTAAGATTGCTAGCCTCGTGTATCTGTCTGTGCATCTAGGCCAGAAATATGTATTCGAGTCATATCTTTCTCTTTCAACTGACGTTTATGCGTCAAAGCCATAAAACGCCTAAAACGAGTACGAAAATTAATAAAACACGAATGTCAATAAAAAAGTCAGGCTTATGCAACATATGAACTTGACTTGGGAAGTATGTCAGCCCGGAAGTATTTCTATGCATTGGTGCAAACACGACGGCTATAACGACCATCTCTGATTTTATTTATGCCAGTGAGACTAATTACCTTAAAAAAACTATGCAAGCCGAGTTCCTTGTTAGGCTGGGCTCGTCATTGGATATAGATGTAACGTGAAGGGCTGAGAGTATATTTTTAGGCAAGATGAAGGAACTAATGCAAGACAACTAACGCTCTCAGGGGAACTAGAATTTAAGAGGCTCATCATTTGAGATATGATAAATGTAGAGAATAAGCTGCTCCTTGTACAAGAGCCTATAAGATGAGCTACTTATGATATAATGCACCCTGTGATTTTTGAGAGGTTTTAACCCAGTTCTACAGTGACTAACACGAGAAACAAAAACTTACACTGTCCAACTGTTCGACATACAAGCCCTTGATACTTAATCACGTTAGCTGCATCTAACTTTTCTTGCTAAGGAGTTCCAAGTGATATTTGTTTTGCTGGGTCACAATGCAACGATACTATTTATGGAAAAAAAAACGCATGGAGTTTTAAAGTGTCAACCAAATTGTAAACAACGTGACGATTACAAAGGTGTGGAACGAAGGAACTAGCTTCCATAGGTGTACAGTCTTGTATAGTTTTAGGTTACTTAACAAATCAGGATAACAAATGCAATCAAGGAAATGGAAAGGTATGTAAAGATTATTAGGCTAGGAATGTTCATATATTTAGCTACTGCATCTGAGTTAGTCCATTTTGATATAAAAGCTGCACTGAGGCGGCTTAATTCTTTCAATTTCGAAAAAAAAAAAAAAGAAAAACTTAGACAATGTTGTTATGCATAGAGCATAAGACGGAGAAGTGCAAATATTTAGTTGTGACGCGACGCAGCAAAATAGGACCGGCTAGGTGGTCTAGATTTTTCCATTCAAAACTAGTAAGGTGAGTTCATTTGTTTGGTTTGCATGCAAACAAACTTTATTTGTCCATTTTGCATCTGGCAGTCTTTCAAAACCAATGAATGCAATTTTTTTAAACAAATTACGTACCGGAAACTAGGCATTAGTTTAATGAAGAAAACAAAAAGAAAGACAAAGGAAAACTGCTTTCGAGGCAGGAAATATGGCCATTGCTTAATATAGAACCAGGCTGTGTAAAGTAAATGCAAAAACAGTTTTTGTCGTCTTCGAATAAACGAGAGTAACAAAACTATTTTTTCAAGTTGTTTTATAAGATACCTTTGTGTTGGTATGTAGATTCGTTGGCAAGACTGTTACGTAATCATGTGTTATGTCCGTTCGCTGCTATACTAGGACCATTTATGTTCAATCGATAAACGAGATGACCTCCAACGCGTCTAGTTTTCTTACTTTTCTAAGTTAGTGATTATTTTGTTGTCGATTCACTGCAGTTAGACCTCTCTGCTCTTGTCATGTAAATGGACATCTGATATAATTAGAGGGTGTGAGTGGGGTTAACCGACTAGCGACAAAGGGCTAGAAAATAGTACTGACTACCGACAAAACGAGGAAAAAATTACCGACTATCGACAAAACGATTAACTGGGACTCACCGACAACCGACAAAGGTGGAAAATTGTAACCGACAACCGACGAAGTAATGAAATTTTAACTGACAACCGCCAGGCGGACCCACCCCCCCCCCCCCCCCCCCCCCATTCAGACCCTTTAATTACAGTAGAAACCGTACCAGCCGAGTTTACAGTTAGACTCGGCTCGCTGTTTGATACATAGGGCTTAAAAAGAATCTAGAGTTAACTTGAAGGCAAGGTGAAGATATTAATGTAAAGTCCAGACAAGTAACGATCACAATAGAGCAAGAATTAAGAGACTCACCATTTAAGATGGGATAAACGTTTTTACATGTACGTTTTTACGTGTAACTGATAATCGAATACAATACGAATAACGAGGGCGGTTAATCTTTCACACTTCAACAAAGAGCCCTTAGACACGTGATCTGTATCTTTTTTTTATGTGGTCATTGTTTTCTAGGGTCTCGATGCAAGAATACTGTGTATCGATAATACCGTATACATTTCTTCTTTGTCAAGCCACGTGAAAATTAAAAACAAGGCTAGGTTGGAAATGAAGAAATTCGCTGCTTTAGGTTCAACGACTTGTATAAAATTGCAGCTTACCTAGCAAATCAGAATAACAAATACAATATACAAGAGTGGTTAGGTATGTAAAAATTATTAAGCCAGAAATGTTCAATTATTTAGCTAACAACATCTGAGTTGAGTTAACATTAAAGCTGCCAGTAATATTCCCCAAAGATGGCTTCCTACAATCGAAAAAAAAAAAGTGATGGCAATACTGACGGGTATAAAACATAAGACGGAGAACTTCAAATATTTAGTTTTAACTCGACACGAGACTGTAAGCGGCTAAAAGGTGTAGATTTTTCCTATTCAAAACTTATAGGGTGAGTTTATTTGTTTGGTTTACATGCAAACAAAGCTCAATTGTTTCTCCATTTTGCACCTGGCAGTCTTTCAAATATCTGCGAAGGCAACTCTTTTCTTAACTAATTACGTACCAGACTAGGCATGATTTGAATGACAAAAGGGAAGACAAAGCCATACAAAGCAAAGAAAAACTAACAAAAAGATTAAAAAAAAATAAAACAACAACAAAAACAAAAACAAAAGAAAGGTAACAGCTGATAAATTTTACAAACAAAGTTTTTGCTTTTGAGACAGAAAATGTGACCGTGGCTTAGTATAGAAACAGGTTGAATACAACAACAATTTTTGATGTCTTGGAACAAATGGAAGTAACAAATCTATTTTTTCCTGTTGACATTCTGAGATAGCTGTGTGTTGGCATGCAGAGTCGTTGACATGTGGGTTACGTAATTATACCATGCGTAATCCATGCTTTAGTGCATGTTGGCTGCAATGAGCTATGCTAGAACCTTTTACATTCGATCAATAAAAGAGATGCCCTTTTTATAAGCCGTCTCTGTCTCATACTAGTATAATATATAGATTTAGTCAAGCCTAAAAGCGGAGCTCCTAAGCCGAGTTGTTTAAAACCTGATTAAGCTAAGACAGGATTAACGAGGATTTTAATTATAATTTTTGTGCGATTTTCTGTGTGCATTGCTTAACCTTCTGTTTTGAGTTAAATAGTCTCACCCGCAGCCCATGTCCCTAAACTAAAAGCAATGAAAACATTTTCATACTTCGGTTAACTTTTAATTCCAGGTTAACG
>JAHPZR010054526.1:5000-10000 GCA_019787425.1 Platygyra sinensis | reverse complement strand
TGGAAGCAAAATAATTGATCAACTGGAAGCATTAAAACACCTAACAACACATGCGCCTTTTTTTTGCATTAAGGCCGCGGAAGAAAGTTATCCTCTATTTAAGTGCTTTCAACTGCATTTTTCTAAAGTGTATAACTCAGTAGCGAACAGTTTAAAATTGAAGTTTCTGTTTCGTTAGTGTCTACGTACTTAAACCAGGGCTTTATTTGCAATAGCAATGTCGACTGTTCTTACCTTGTTACACGCTCGTTCAGCTCCAGCAATAGCTTTAACTGAATATGTTAAAATAAAAGCAGCCAGTTCTAATATAGGAACACGTTTCTACCAATAACTGGCGCGCCTTAAGCATAAGATATCTTAAAGTTTTGAGTAATTGCGTTTTGTTTCGCCCTAAACATGATTTTAAAAACGAATTTGTTTTTACCGCAAACGAGTCTAAGCTCGGACAACCCAAATGGTCGGTAGATAGGCGTTGTTGTGCAACACTAGCTCCGGGTGAGCAACATTGATAATTATTAGGCCATGTGTTAATCGTTTGCAACTGACGCTATTGCCGCCATGTTAATTACCATCATAATTCTAATCAGATTCATTGTTCCTGTACATGGCCACCTAAGTCTTTGTCATTTGAATATCTCGAGAATGGTTACAAACCAACAGATAGGGTTTGTTACGTTATTATGACTGCGTCGATTTTTCCGCATTTCAGCTTAAAATTCAGTAAATACAGATAATACTTTTTCCATTTGCTGTGTTTCTTGCCTGCCTTGAGTGCGTCGGGTGCAGGTGGTAAGCGACTGGGTGACTGTAGCCTGTCAGCAGCTGGGAGGGAGCTCATCAAACTGGGGGCTCATTGCAAGGTTCTCGAGGGTTCCGCGGAAGTCCCCTCACTCGTTCTCTATAGGGTCTAGTAAGAACAATTACTTTAGATCAAGCTTTCTTCTTGCTGTGATCGAATTTTATTTGTAGTTGATAAACCAGCTCAGTCAACGATACTTATGGGCCTTTTTGTTAAAATTGCCGAGTTTAAACAACTTTAAACTCGAAGAATCTCATGCAATCACCACTTACGGCATTTCAAACATTTCGAGGACAGTGCCATTATGAAACAGAGATTCGTATCGATATCAAGTTTGTGACAACTTTTTAAATGTTATTCATATACACGTCGGTTCAACTTCTAGCGTAAGGCAAGGTATTCATTCAGTCAATTTTGCAAACACAGGACACCTGATACCTGAGGGGCACCTTGCGCTGCTTTAAGAGCCTTTTAACGAGCGATTGGTATTGTTTAGAGGTTTTAAATAATTAAAATGTATTTTTATAACGCGTTAGCATATAACGCGCGCTCTGATTGGCTGAAACAGAGTCCTTTCTCAGAATAGAGATGCATGCTAAGTTGAATTTCAATTTTCTGTTTCGGGGTGTTGACAAACTCGACTCAAATGAAGCGTTCTCGGTGACTCAGACAAACGCACTGTAAACATAGCTACATGGAAGCGACACAAACACATTTTTACTCTAGCGAATGTTTTAATAAAAGACATCTTTATTGTGAGGACACATTTTACACTTAAGAAGTAAAACAACTACAAGGAAATGGTACAGCACTCAAGAACTAGGCAGAAACGCTACTCGATTACGTCCCGTGTTTCTGCCTACACTTCTTTCATGCTCTACCCCTTCCTACTTGCTTTACAGGTTAACTAGTTACTAATTAGTTAGACAGTTATTTTTTGGAACGGATTTATTTTCGCAAAAATAATAATAATAATAATAATAATAATAATAATAATAATAATAATAAAAATAATAATAAGATAAAAAAGAAGAGAAGAACTATAGTATTATAAAAATATTTTTAGTATATATTTACATAATTGTTACAATCAATTATTAAAATTTTATAATAATAATAATAATAATAATAATAATAATAATAATAATAATAATAATAATAATAATTATAATAAACTCGCAAAGCTGGTAAGGATAATTGACTGTCCTTTAGCAGTAAAGTTTTATGTAGAGGACTGTCCACTTCAATAAGTAGTAATAGACTGCTTTACTGATACATCGGCCATTCTGTATTTCATTGTTTCAAATAGCTATTATGAGATGATCAGGGCCTCCCGTAGCATCCATAACAGCGATTTGTAATTAACGGCCACCGTTTCGGTCAAAACGTCTTTTGTCAGATATTTTGAATCTCGGTTTAATAAACTGATTGATCATTAGTTATGTCTGTCAAGATATTGCACGAGCTGTGAATGACCATTATCGCCTATAAGTCCAGCGAAAATTTCCGGTTATCTTGTTCGCTTACGAGCCAGTGTTAAATTACCCCCTATTGAAGGTGAAAAGCAAAGCCATTGAATGTGTGTCGAAAAAAAGTACGTAATTTTCATTTGTGTTGGGTTAACACCGTCTTTACCATTCATCTGGTTTAGCTGCGGTCTTAAACGAGATACTGTGATAAGCAACTATCTTGAAATGGAGTGAAAGCAGTCACTCTTGTCGCGCGCAGCAAATTGATCTCAACTAAAACTGATAGTCATAGTCAGCTTTAAGACCGCGCTGACCTGGACACCGAAATTAAAGTACATCTAGAATTCCAACTCAATCTTCGTATTTTTTTTACTTGATTTTCAATCCTTTACTAAAAGACCAGTTTTTGTGCTTTTGCTTATCCTATAATGTTTGTTTTTATCATATTTGCGTAAAATAAAATAATATAGATCATGTCTCCGTGATATGTAAATAAGCTATGAAATGGTATCGAATGCGCATGTGCGCCAGCTGACTGTGCCTTTTAAGACCATTGCGTCACAGGTCTTGAGGGACACCTGATACCTAGGGGTATCATTACCTGGTAAGCTTTTAGCGTTCATTGCTGAAGGGTTATAGCTAACAAGACGTGGCAATGATTGAATTTATCCAATATGGTCATAAATACTGGGTATTGGACATTGCGGTTCATTCTTAATGTTGATTTGATCTTGCTACGTTGACTAGAAAGGTATGTACTAAATCGTTATGAGTTGTATAGAGCCTAAGAGTTTACCAAGTAAGTATGTCTTTTCTCACTTGAAAAATAGGAATAATGATAATAAGTAGCGAATACTTGATAAAAAAACTTAAAGCTGGTGAGAAATTTTAACTGATTGGGGCGTTGATGGTTTGTCAGATGAAGTGAATCTATGGTCGGTGGCTATGAGCAGACCATGGACATGGCTCCATGTTCCAGGAATTTCAATTCTACTTTTTCGTTTATAAATGAACATGAATTTTTCAGTAGTGTGACTATGAATAGGTCACATAGACAGCCAGAATTTATGATTTATACAATTAGAGCGTTTCGCAAATAGGTATATTGTCGGATGATAACTTTGCTATATCAACTGAATGGTTTGTACTTTAAAAGGTATTGGAAAGGACATTATTTTAATTTAATTTTAATCATATTAAATCCAGAGTTGTTAGATATCGTTGTTTTCCTTTTTTCTTTGTAGCCAGTGGTTCGCTTAATTCCCGGCATCGCAGAACTTCTTCTTCAATAGTTCAACGGCTCTATTGCGAGTAAATGTTTTGTTTGTTACTGATTTAAAACAGTTCACAAACCTTCTTCTCTCCTGACTAAATTAAATTTACGCGTACATACTCATTTATTTCTTACGTGTTTCATTTTCTCTATAGGCAAAGAAACTAAAAGGCGGTGAAACGATGTTTCCAAAGATTGCTTCCGTCATTGTAAGTAAAACTCGTTATTGTACTTAATGTTAAATAAAAGTTTGAATATATAAAACTGTTATTTGCCTTTTATTATTATTGCCTTTCATTATTATTGCTGGTTTTTTAAAAGAGTATTTTTTCTTATTTAAATTTTTGACTAGAAAACGAAGAAAACTAATCAAATAACACATGGTTCGTGAGTATTAACGAGGCTCGAAAGGGTTTTTCGTTGCCGCAGTGTTTGTGAAACGATAGAAGATTACAAAGAAGGATATTTAATGGTGTAGGCAAACTATATGTCTCTTTGCAACTCTATTTCTGGGCTATTTTTAGGGCCGGTACTTGTGACGTCATATCAGTTACCATGGCAACGCATAACGTCCACAAAAGCGTCCAATAAATTTCAATATTTGGAAATTATCTGAAAACTAATTCGGTGACCTAACATTTTTATTTCATTGTTGGATAGTTCCCTAAATTCTTTAACTTATCAGACAGTATGGAAAAAAGGTATCTAGTAGAATTAAATATATTTAAAGAAATTGCGATTTATAGCTTACAGAAAATTCTACTGGATAGTTTTCCTCGAAAATTTTATATTTGAAGTGCCATCGTGAATGGTGCGTGCATGCAAAAAATCAAGATAGGTCACCGAGCAAATTTTCGAGCTAAAAACAAATAATTTCTGCAGATTTTATTTCCGGTTCGCGCGATTTTACGCAAGATTTAACTTCCGGTGCGCTAATTTTGATTTATTCAGTTGACGCGTGTCTCTTAGTTATGGCGTGTGTAGATTGCGCGTGCATGTACCTTTTAAGCTATACAGTCAATGGAGTATCTTTCCATATGAGCTTTCTTGTAAACAAAGAATATTCCGCACAATTAGTTCTCAATAACAGCACGCTATAATTGTTTCTTAACGATACCAGTGAGCTTTGACTTCACTTCTCTCAGCCTCACTAACTCGATATGTGTATATGAAAAAAGATTCTGTCTTCTATGTGAACTATGGATTAAAAACTCAGCATAATGGTATCGAAACTGACTCTGTTTAAAGACCGTCTATTTTTTCAAATTTATTGTTATTAATAATGGTAATAAGACTGAGTGGAGTCCAATTCAGTCTGTAATAGTATAAGTGATCAGCAAAATCGGGCAAAACACAGCAGTTTATGCACCAATCACATTTGAGGATATTGTAATTATTATGATAATTATTATTGTTATTGTTATTTTTTACCTATTTGTTTATTTATTTATTTATTTAT
>JAHPZR010054525.1:7500-18881 GCA_019787425.1 Platygyra sinensis | reverse complement strand
TTTTAAGGCCCTTTTAATTAAATTAAATAATTCTCAAATGTATTGAACTGATCACGGGCTGGAAAGAAATGTGGTATGTGATAATCTTGGTAGAAATATTAAAAAAGTATTATCCAGTGCCAGAAGCTAGTCGGAGAAAACATTGTTTCTTTCTTGTCAATCTCTAGGGTGTGGTATGCCAACTCAATGAAGGAGATGATTTTGGAAAACTAGCTCTTGTCAATAACGCTTTAAGGTAATGAGTCAACATGGCCTCGCTTTATTTCACTGCTTCAATATGGATTTTACCTATGGATGATGAAACGACTCGTACACTGGCTTGACATTCAACTCTGAATGGAATTAGTTTTGATAGATAAACGCACGAGACGGTCAGACTGATATGCGTACAAGATAATTTGGTTTTATCAACTGGGTTGATAATGTGAATTGGCCACCGTAATTACGGTGGTCAATTCCATATTATCAACTCAGTTGATAAAACCAAATGATCCTGTAATGCTCCCACCGACGCAGCACCACAGTTTCTTTAGGAACTTACCCCCTTTATGATATGCGTACAGTTGAATTGGTGAGACAATGGGGAGACGCTTGATGACAACTTACACCACGCACTATATGTATTAGGTTTGAGCTCATGATTATAATGTCGCTTTTGCTAAGCATAGAATAGCATTTTCAATTAGCCAGTCAGAAGTCGTGTTGAGCTTCGGCGCCCTATCAGGCTCGTTTGCTGTTGTCATAGGTATTTTGAGGTGGCTGGTTCTCGCCAAAATATTCAGTCTTATCACTAATTATATGGTGAGACTAAACAAGCTTAATATCTGAAGATTACCGGGAAAGGTGTGATTTGGTCTAAGTACTAAGGTAAGTTTGACTAATAGCTATTCAAAAATGATTCATCTTGCCACTTTATTGCTGCATATTGAAATAACTTTTCAAATTTTAAATGAATTAGGTAATGATATTTGCTGCCTCTTCCAAGAAAAAATTGTCACTGAATGAAGTAAAAGGGTGTACTTAGGCTGCTACTATAAAATCATTGCCAACGAACGTGCGTTTATCATAGAACACGAGGGCTGGGCTAACCAAGAGCCGAGATGTTTGTCTTTTTCTACCTTATTGATTCCAATAGCAAGCATTGGAGATAGTCTCAAGTTGTTGATGTCATCTTCAGTCCAGTTATATCAATAGTAGAAGATCTATATATGCCATAATTAAACGTTTAAAAAACCTTTTCTGCAGGACAGCCACAATAGAAACCTCTCAAGACAACTGTCACTTCTTGCGGATAGGAAAGAAAGACTTTAACAGAATCCTCAAGGTAAGAAAAATGCTTTATTGATTGATTTGTTAGGGCCATTTATACGAGGAAAATAAGCCCGCGCCTTACCATGCAGAAGCCGCGGCTTCCATGAGACGCGAACTTACCGTATAAACGTTATATTTTGACCTGTTGACGTCTTGCACAAGCCGCGGATAACATATGCCTTGTTTTCGTAAGACGCGAACTCACACTGCGCAAGCGCGAGTTTTTCTCGCGCTCCCGCAACAGCTTGCGCATTCCCCGATTGCTATGACAACCAACACAAAAGCGACGCATTAGTCGCGAAAAAGCCGTGAACTATTTATCACGAGCACTTCGTGTCTTGTATAAATGGTTCAGTTCGCATTATTTATAGTAATTTTTCTTGAACAATTCTGTCCAATGGGGAAAGGTGTAATGATGTTATCCCTATGTTAAGCACCAACCCTTGAGACAAGGCCAGACCACAACGCCGGGAACTACGAGCCCTACTCCGTTTACGATAAGTGTGTGTATTCTTTAACGTCTCCTGCTGACTATGTAGCACTGAAGATGCAGGAGACGGGGCCTACGGTTTATAGTCCTTATCCGAGAAGACTTGAACGTCTGACCATTTGCAGACATAATTACAAAGGTATCATATTCTCCTCAATTATTTTAAGACCCTGAGTGTTGGTTCGGTCTGGGGCCTCGAACCCTCGACCTCCCACACGGCAGACTGGCGCTTTACCAACTGAGCTAACCAGGCGGCGGTTTGGCGCATCTTATGTAAGTTGCGCCTTGTGTAATCCGCGGCTTACTTTTCTTGTATGAATGGCCCTTTTGTGTGTCTCACTGATCGAGCAGATGAGCGAACGATTGATCGTACAGCCGAGCGACCAAACGACCGAAGTGAGTGAGTGAGCGAGCGATCGAGAGAGTGAGTGAGTGAGTGAGTGAGTGAGTGAGTGAGTGAGTGAGCGAGCGATCGAGAGAGTGAGTGAGTGCGTGAGTGAGTGAGTGAGTGAGTGAGTGAGCGAGCGAGCGAGCGAAGTAAGTAGTGTTTCATTTTATTGAGCGAGCGAGTGACTGAGTGAGTGAATCAACGAAAGAACGAACGAACGAACGAACGAACATCGACCGAGCGAGAGAGCGAGCGAGCGAGTGAGTGAGTGAGTGAGTGAGTGAGTGAGTGAGTGAATGAATGAATGAATGAAGAAATGCAGGGTTTATAATGGCTCTATAAATCTGTCCAATGGTGAAGTACTTTAAATTGTTGGCTTATGTGCTTTTAATTTCTAGCATTTCTTGCCCTACTTACCTGCTTCCTCGCTTTTTTGCCTCCTTCCATTAATTTGTTCCCCTTTTAATACTAGGATGTCGAAACAAACACAGTTCGCCTTAAAGAGCACGGTCAAGACGTATTGGTCTTAGAAAAGATGGCCATACGCAACATATTTGGTGACGAAATAGGCCAAGGGCCACAGCCGCAGAAGTAAGTAGCATTTGATTGTACTGGATGGGGCCCAGAGTCTATATGCTTCGAGATGGTAGTAGTATGATCATGTAGAAACTCTAACTGGTAAGTCTTTGGTGAGCTCAATGTATACTCGATGCGCGCACTATAAAGGTAAAGTCTGCATACGAGCCAAGTGGCCCATCAGGCCGGAGCTTATCCCGGTTTCCTTAGCATGAAGCCGGCGACTGAGAGTATTTCTACTCCCCCCTGGATGGGATGCTAGTCCATCGCAGGGTTACCCCCCAGCATTAAATTCGCCGGTGCCCATTTATACACCTGGGTGGAGAGGGGCACTGTGAGAGTAAAGTGTCTTGCCCAAGAACACAACACAATGTCCCCGGCCAGGGCTCGAACCCGGACCGCTCGATCCGGAGACGAGCGCACTAACCATGAGGCCACCGCGCCTCCCACCGCACTACAGTCCAGTTTTAATTATTCCCGAATCGTTGTACATTGTCTTCAATTTCCACCAAGGGATGTCAATAGGTAACAGTGAAATAATGGAATGGTAGAACAGACTGGCTAAATTGCTTAAGGTTGGAAGAGATAGCTTGCGTTGTACAATCTTCTCCCTCCCTCCCTCCCTCCCTCTTGTTGTCGCGTCAGACGGCAGCCAACTGGCTCCTCCTTCCTGCCTCGCTGAAAGTCTCTTTCGTGTAGGGCGCGTGGCCAAACACTCCATCCAGTGTTATCAATTGTATGCTAGTCCATTGGGCTTTTTCTCAGCTGAACAGGAATCGAAAATTCACTGAAAATTAAGTGAAGACCATGAAACATTCACGTTGTTTTTTCAGGTACTCTGTCATGGCTGGCACTCCCGAAAAAATGGTGGAATACCTTTTAGAAACGAGAGTGGATAATACGAGCAACTTTGATGGTAAAAATAATGAATTTATAAAAAGTAAAGTAAGCAAAAGTAAAGCGTATTTATAGTGGACATGCAATTAGCTTGGCATTAAGCATTAGCTAGTTTACAGGCATGTCACTTAAACAAAGGAAACAAATATTTCAAATAAACGGTAACCGGGACCTCCGGATTACAACACCAGGGGCCCGTTTCTCGAAAGCCCCGGTAACTTAAGGGGCCCGAAATCATAGTTTGAAATCAAAGTCTCGAGAAAAGTAAGGTGTGTTCTGACCTCTAATGAAGGCCATTTCGTTTCTTTAGCTGATAACTTTACTGACAAATTTTCAAAACTTTTAAAACTCCCTTCCTTAATGGAAAACAAAACAGCTTAACGGGCCCGGCAAATACCGGGTGCTTCGAGAAACGGGCCCCTGCGCTCCTAACCACTCGGCCACGCTGGCTCATATTCAACCTCATTCCCAGGGTCAGAGGGCGGTTAGATGAAAGACCCTGGGAACGAGGTTGGCTCATATGTATAGTTTGACGCATTCCTAATCAGTACATTTTCTAGTTGCTGTTATGATGTATGTATTTCCATCGTGTTTATTTTTCTTGTTTCAGATCATTTTTTTCAATGATTTCCTGATCGCCTTTCCGATTTTTATTAGTACGGACAAGCTGTGCTGCGAGCTGCTCTCTAAATATCCTTTTTACTAATAATATGCTACGGTATATTAAGAGACTGACGTAATACGGCAATTTCCCTATTCAATTCCTATACGAATCTGACTAATTAAAATGTTCAGTTTGGTCTATTTCGATTAAAGGTGACTGGTGAAGGTTTACAGTAATATTAAGTTACTTTGCACGCTTTCTGAAGGCACCTCAATCAATCAATCAATCAATCAATCATATATTTAAACACGTTACGTCAAAGAGCTAAAAAAAGACTCGTTTCAAAATACGAACGTGTATAGATAAAATCTAAATAAAATTTTACCTGAAAGGGTAAAATGAAAACTGAGATTCATTTCCAACTTTTTTTACTGAGAGGATGGTATTTGGGCCGCTGTGGTTGGGAATTAGAAACACAATGTGGAAATGGGACTCAGATATGAGCACAAACCAGGCTGGAAATGGGATGAGGGCCAAATTTGGGCAGGAAATGGGACGAGTTTAGCCAGCAGTAAAGATTGCATTTGGTGCAAGATATAATGACTTTTAACAATCAGCAGGGAGATGTGGTAGTTTTATTTAAGGCTCAAAGAAGTAAAGTGCATAGGAAAATATAAAGGTTTAAAGCGATATTCTCCTTAACATTTACTTACCTATGATAGAACGAACTCTCTTATTATCGGACAGGACGAGAACAGAAATATCACCGCTGAACACAAAGTGGCCATCAAGAGAAGGTAACAACGCTTGTGTCAGAAAAACATTGAATTAACGATTAGATTATGAGCTCGAGCACAGCCCGAGTCAACTGTCATGCATAGAAATCGAAAGTGAATAATCTAATTGCTTCAGTATAGCTCTACTAGTCGTTCAAAACATTTTGTTATACCTCGCAACTCAACTTAGCTAAAATATAAATCGCAGAAGGAATAAAAGCCGGCAGGGCAAGCCAGCCCCCTCCCCCTCCCACTTAGCTCAAGGTCTGAATCCGCCACTGATGCGAAAATGCAGTTAAAGAAGCGGCCATCGTTTTTAACAAGTTCTTGTAAATTCAATACCTGACGAGAGAATTTCACGTTAAATTTCGCGCGAAAAACCGACATCGCAATCATCGCTTCGCGATTCGTGAAATTTAACCTGAAATTACCTTGTCACGTAATGAATTTTCCTTGAATCGCATAGCCTTCTTTATAAATGAAAGAAAATCCCATTTCATTTACGTCTGTGTAAATGTTGCAATATTCAACGCGCGCTCGAGAAAAGCCATCCCCGAAACTTGACTTCCCACTTTCAAAAAAGACTTGTGTTTGCTTTTAGCTTCGTGGGACGGTAACAACGGTTTTGGGGGGGGAAAACAACAATTAAAAGGTCGTTGTTTCTAATATTTTTTGAATTGTTGTTTTGTTTCCCGCTACAGTGCAATATCACGCAAAGCCTCGTTTACAAGAGTCGCAATTCCACGCTGAATGCCTCGCCTTGGTACCAGTCGGGGTGCGAGAATTCTCTGAGCTATGAGATTCTATCAGGAATCCGAGGTCTCCTTTCTTCCCCTCCGGACAAGAGTCTAAGAGTATTAAGCTACAGAATTTCAAGTCGCTGCGACATGACTTTATGATGCATTATGACGTGAATTACGTCATGATTAAATAACAGCAACCATATATTTTTCGATAGTCCGTTAATGCACAGATTACTGTCCTCTAAGTTTATTAAACACATGATAACGATTTCAGATCAAATGGATTAGCGGAAAACAAAATTCCGAGACCATGACCCTTTGAATGGTTCTTGTCTTGCAGGTGGTCCAAATGACACTTCGCTGGAGTTATTTGGGCGGGAAATCTATTTTTGGAAGACAAAAATATTTGTGAGTTTATTGAGGTGAGAGATGAATAGGCAAAATAAATACGGTGTCTTAAGAGTGCCAAACAGAGTTTCGCGCTGAATCAGAGCTTGCAGAAAAGATCTTTGTTCCCTTTAGAAGTAGAAGCATAAACAAGATTTTAGTCAGCGGTTAGAATTGCATTTGGTTCAGGAGTGTAATGACGTTTTAATAAAGGAACTTCTAGCTGTTGTTACTACTGTAGCTTAAAAAGTGATAGGTGATAGAATGAAAACTTCATATAGGACCAAACCATTGACACTATCTAAGCGTTGATACCAACCAAATTCTCCGAAACTTACAGTTTTCCTCGAGTTGCGCTCTCGGGGAACTGTTTGACAAATAATAATACATGTCTGAGTACAAATATCCAAGGGTATCAGTTTTTGCCCCACATAAAATGCAGGCTAATATTTGTTAGTATTAATTAAGCAATAGACCACAAGTTTCTGTGGGCTATAAGGTGATAAACCGCGCCGGATGTTGGTAGAACACGAGAAGAATTTGTAAACCACGAGCCGTAGGCGAGTGGTTTACGAATTCTTCGAGTGTTCTACTAACATCCCAAGTTGTTTATCAGCCTATAACTCATAGAAAACTTGTGGTCTATCGCTTTTATATAATAATTCAGAAGACGCACGATTTTCCGTAGGTTTACAGGCACAATAACCCACAGCTGATTGACCAATCAGAGCGCGCGCATTGATTTGGTTATTATATAAATACTAAAACAGTGGATAGGGTTTAACGCTCGCGCTGATTGGCTCATCAAACTCCGAATATCCTGGGCTTTTTACCTCCGAGCAACTCGAGAAAAAAATAGCGTCCCGGTTTGCATGCGTGACAAGTGAGGAAATCTTCCAAATTAATTTTTTTGTGAAGTTTGTTATCTCACTGTCTTAGTACATACTAAAACAACTATTCACCTTAGTGTTGGTGGCTAGTTAACAAGTATTGCCCGAAGTGGAGGTAAATATCCACCACTTTCACCGACACTGAGGTGAATAATTGTTTTAGTATATACATCACAACCTGAATAACTAGTGGCCCACAGAGTAACTTCATTTGTGACAATATGCCGACAAAAGCCATTTTGTTTTTCCTCGGCTGCTCGGAGGTGAATAGTACTTGGCTAATCACCTCCGAGCTAGCTAATCAGCGCGCGCGAAAAGTACTATTCACCTGTGTGGTATATACCAACGTTGGATCATCCAACGTTGGTAAATGATTTACCTCGCCGCATCCATCGCTAGCCACCCCTACTTCGGTGAATAGTTGTTAACTATATATCCAACGTGCGCTCGTGAAATATTTGTTTATTATATTCTGGTAAAATATTGTATGTACAGCGTTAACTAAGCACAGTAACCCACAAGAACTAGTCAGAACTAGTTATTATGGGCATTAGCAAAAGTTTATTTTATAGAATTATAATAATTCTTTCATATAGAAACTGATGACAGCTTTAGAAGAGGATCAGCTAATTAATGAGCTTAATCTAGTGAGGACTTCAATAATCAAGCTACAAGAAAGGTTAGTCAAAAATACCTTTCATCTTGACATGCATATGCATTGCAAAATATTATTTGCCCGTTAAAAGAAACGAGGCAAAAAAACTCAAGCTTAAATTTAAGGCAGACTGTGTGGCACGAAATTTTTGCAGGAGTATTATTTTGGGGATGGGCGATATTTGTGATTTGCGGAAATCAATTTTTGCGATTGTGAATAGCTTGCGTGGCAGGCCGTAGAAAGGGAGGGAGGAAAGTCAAAATGAGCGCGGGAGGTAGAAGGTACGGCCTGCAAGGACGCTATTGTTTTCTTTGTTTTTTTCGTCCACCAAACGAACCTAAAAATCCTGATTGCTCAGATTTAATGAATTACCCAATCCATCCTTCTGATTGGTCAGCGACCTGTCATTCCAAACCATTAAGGTCTTGTCGCATTTATATTCAACAAGGTGGATAAATCTAGAGATCATTTCGAACTAATTCATCATATGTTAGCCGATGTTTAAGAGTAATAACGCCTCTTTTCAGAATTATTAGCGACCAGATTATGGAAGTCGAGGCCATGAATTTGACTGCCTGATATTTGGCTCAGAAGCTAGTTTGTTTGGAAGACATCAAAGGGGGCAACTTTGACGTTGTCTGTTCATCGACGGAAAGTGCTACAGATAAGCGATTTCTACAATCACTGAGGAAGAACACTACTGAGTAGCAAGTTTAGTGGCTTGTGAGTCGCATGCAGTTGAAACATGAACAGGCACTGCAGGCCGCCTGCAAATCGATGTAAGAAGCAATCACCGTTATCCCAAAGCTCTTCAGAGATTCGCTTAACACAACTCCGAATATTTCTTTTCTCGTCGACGGTTTGAATATATTTCCACAAGCTTTAGCCACACATTTCCAGTGCCATATGTTAGATTTATCTGGCAAACTCAAACATTGTTACAATTGCTTCCTTTTTGGGCTGGCCTCTTCTCGCTTTTCCCAACGTCTGAAGCCAAGGTCTTTAAATTTTAAAATTCATTTTTTCGTACAAAACAACAACAAAAAAAGAAATACGAGAACCCATTGGTGCCTACAGATTCCGTCACGAAAGAAGTGTAGTGATTCTGATTGGATAATTTTGACAGCCAGACATTCCACAGTTGAGTGGGTTTTGCTACTTAATTAGAGGGCGGAATGAAGAAAACAATAGCGTCCTTGCAGCCGTCCCCTACCGCGATCCTCCTACGCTTTGCGCGCTCATCTTTCCCGTTTCCCTCTTCTTCGGACGCCTGCCATGCAGGCTAGATTGTGAAAGAATGGTTTTTCTTACTAGGCGTTAATTTTTGCGATTAGCAGGAAGTACAGCTTAATTGGAATTACAACGTTTGCGTTTTTCATTTGGCTGCATGCAATCGGCAAGTGAAACAACGTGAAGAGATTAAAACACGGTACTTAGTATCACTCTATTTCAATGGCATCTTGCTACAATGTGGAGATGAAAATTCTTGCTAGAGCATTATTATTGTCCTTAACACCCTAAAAACATCTCCAATTTTTATATGTCAGGTTCCTGTTCGGGTTCTAGTTCCGGATTCAGGTTCCATGTTTTCCATACGCCTGTCATGGCCAAATCTCGGCGTTTTCATGACGTGGCCTCGTTGCGTTATAATTAACCTTATACTTTGTCTGTTTCTCGTCAGATTTCCCAGTGACGAAATGACAGATAGTAATCTGTCCGTTCAAAAGGTAAATTGAGAAGTATTTAGAAAATTAATTTTGCTAACTTTCTGTTAAGTAAAAAAAAAACTCATACATATGTCCTGTTCTAGTTTCGGCTGACTAATTTCATTTTACCGCTCAGAACATTGTCTCTTGAGGACTGAGCCCGCGGTATTTGTTAGAAACGTTGCTTAGTAACACGAGGTACCTTTATTGACGTCACTGTCGCTCAAAGTCCTCGTGATCACAATACAATGGCTAATAGCCCATTTCACGGTTAATTTTTCTCATTTGCATTACAATGTAATCCAACGTGGATGCGAGGCAATTTCGGGCTAAAACGGCGAAATAGCCCGAAAATGCCTCACATACATGCTAAAATTTATTGTAATGCAAATGAGAAAAGCTGACCGTGAAAAGGGCTATTCGCTATGATACGCGCCCGCAGGGAATCATAGTAGCGGTATTCATCAAAACATTTATCCAGTCCTACTAAGGAGTGCTGGGAGGCGCGCTGGCCTCATGGTTAGTGCGCTCGACTCCGGATCGAGCGGTCCGGGTTCGAGCCCTGGCCGGGGACTTTGTGTTGTGTTCTTGGGCAAGACACTTTACTCTCACGATGCCTCTCTCCTCTCAGGTGTATAAATGGGTACCGGCGAATTTAATGCTTGGGGTAACCCTGCGATGGACTAGCATCCCATCCAGGGGGGAGTAGAAATACTCCCAGTCACTTCATGCTAGAGAAACCAGGATAAGCTCCGGCCTGATGAGCCACTTAGCTCGAATGCAGACTCTACCTACTAAGAAACCATTTCTCTGCCATGGTAGAAATCGCTTGAGATCGTTATGTTAGAACGAGCCACAAAATAACTCAATTATTATTTTTCTTATCACACACAGATCCGTCGTCGCATGGGTGTCGCTAACATCGCAAACGATCTAACGGAGTATAGATCAATCAGAGGAACCGATCAAAGTAGGTACCATTATCGGCTCTAGTTCCCAAGATATTCTCGGTGTTCTTTTCAGAATCTATCCTTTTGCTGTTGTGGTTAGCAATGAAAACATGTCACCTTAAACATTATAACTGTTTGAAACACTTCGTTGTTCCACTGAAATAGACGGTTATGTTAAAAAAAGAGAGCATTTATTTTAAGACATTTCTAACAATTAAACAGCAATAAATAAATTTTTAACTACAACATAATTAAGAAAAAGGTCAATCAAATCAATTAAAACAGCAGTTTATCAATGAGCATTTCTGGAACGACATTTACAAAGCTCGTAAACTTGGATATATTGTGACAGTTTGGCTTAAAAAAGAAGCTAAGATGTCCAGAATGAAAGCTACTAGTTTCTACATGAAAATTCTACATTTGAGTTAATAACCTTTACTATATATATATTCATTCAATTAGACGGTTATATTTGCCTGCTCCGACAAACCGGCATCGAAACGTACAGAACTAAAACACTAAAAATAAAAACAAGTAAAATCAGCGAAAAGAACAAGAGCTATAAATTAATGGTTTTGATTTCAGACTGGAGTGTTTCATGATCAAATTCTCCGATATCTTATTTTCTTTATGAGGTTCGGGATTCGCGTCTTGGCCGGTAGCGATAATTTGTACTGTATTTTTGTCGAGCACATTTTGTTCTCGCAGTTCCTCTCTACACAAGAATCGAAATTGGAGCTTAGTAATTTAGGGGGAAAATGATCTACGGGGGGAGGGGAGAGGGTCCCTGTGATGGACTGGGGTGAGTATCGATACTTGCATTATGCCACGGAAATATGAGACACCGTCCTGTTAGAAAGGTAGATTTCAACATGATTCAGTTGCTTGCAACTCATTTAACTATATTAATTCTTGTTTCAGATATTTTCCGTGTGTTTTGCGCTGATCATACCTACACCACTTTGGCGTTACCGTATAACGCCACTGCACAGACCATTGTTAACACCG
>JAHPZR010054525.1:0-2500 GCA_019787425.1 Platygyra sinensis | reverse complement strand
TTTTTACGCGGAAAGAGCTTGGAACTCGCTGCTCTCGTGACTTTGCTTGCGCGACTGCCGGTGAACTATCGTCAACTCTCACGAACTTCTTTCGCCGTTTGACCATGTGAATGATAGTTGCTGATAGCTGATGATAGTTAGGGGAGAATCAACTATCATCGACTATCACGCGCCGTTTGACCAGGGCTTTACAAAGAAAGAAAAACATCAAAGAGACGATAATAAACCATAAAGGAACAAGGATGGTTAAGGATGGAGAAGATTGACACGGATTACAAACAACGAAATTGAAAAGTTTAGCTAAACTTTTCAAACCGTTCAACCGTGACTGATCATGAGCCCCTTTAAACTCTCTCGATTCTTTAACAAGCCGCCACGGGAAATAAACAACTGCTGGAGAAACCCAGACACAATGCGGAAAAATCGCCCATGCAAATGCTTGATTGGACGTCACTTTGGAATTCTTTTCGAACTGAAGTTTCCTCTATTGTAATCCAATTTGCAGCACGAATTTGTTTACAACATTTTTGGGAAAGAGAACTACAACCAGATCACCGCAAACCTTGACCTGCTACTCAAACGGTTCAATGAGGTAAGGCCCAGTTGATCTTCTCACGAAGTTGACGCGATGCGACGCTACGATTGCTCGAACATGGCATGCTATACGGCCTCTTTTCGACCAGTGATAGAGCTGATTAGACAATCAATCAATCGATTAGCCTGCGAACAGGCTCCCAGCGAGGTCGGAAAAAAAAAATTCGGCGAGCGAGTGGGAGTCGGAGCGTCGTGACTCCGCGAGCGAAGCGAGTGGGACGCCGGGGAGCCTGTAGACATTGTTTTCAGTGTACCGTTCCGCCCCTTGGTGATTAGCCTGTTACATATCTGTCAAGGAGGTAATTAAACCCGTCAAAATTGATGGGTTTCCCCGCGCTGATGAATCGGCTTTTTATAACAATCTACCGTAATAGATGGTAAATAAAGTAGACAGGCCAAACACGACTCCTACGAGAAAAGGAGAAAACTAGAGCCGTTAGATCGTGCTAGGCGGCAAGTTTTAAGAGGTCTACAATCAGAACTAAGCCGAACAATGGCATATACAACACGCAACACAGTCGACAGACTTGCGCGTAATGAGTTAAATTTAAATCCTGTGGTACTAGAACAATCAAAGGAGAAATAAACCTATACATCGAGCTCCAGGAACATAAGCTCGATCAGATAGCTGCAAGAAACATTATAATTTCTCTTGACAAGCCTGTAGCTTTCTCGAAGGAAAGCATATGACACCCGTGATAAGAATCTACCTACTGTACTTGCAAACAGTTCTAATCATAGCCGGGCCCGGCGTCACAGTATAGAATGCGAGTAAGCAACACGTTCACAGTAAATGTCATATTTTGTCCCTTAAAAGCAAATACTTGGAGACTTAAAAAACAAATCTTGCAATAGAAATGAGCCAAAACAATACACTAACAGATGGCAAATTATAGGGTGTCAAACTCAACGAAGCAACACGCAGATAACACCGGAAATCATGCAGACCTATGACTTCTTAAAATTTGCCGCCTAGCACGATCTAACGGCTCTAATGTTCTCCTTATAACACCATACGAAATGCCTTTCATGAACAAGAGTGAAGCGACAAAAAGGTCGAAAGACCGAAAAATCTACAAATGGCACGAGCCGTAGGAGTCGTGTTTGGCCTGTCTATTTTATTTACCATCATAGATGCGGCAGCAATTGAAAAATTAGGCTCTTCCTGAAACCAGTCGGTAGAATTCCGAAAACATCGCGCTTCTACGCCACAGTTTCCTGGCATAGATTCTGCTCATGTTTCAAACCAGAGATATGACGAAAATGTTGCAAAGAACTGCTCAAAGCTGCTTCAAATTCGTCGCCAGAGAACTGTGCATTGCACTCGGAAGCCGTTGTTGACGGTCTCGGCAAGAACTATGCTAATTTACAAGCAGTATTCAAGATCTGTCAATTACTTGTCTCAGAGCTGTCAACAGTCATCGATTCAACCAATCAGATCTTGATACCAGGAGCTGGTATCATGGAACGGCGGCATCAATGGAATGTCTACAGGCTCCCCCGCGCACTCCCTCTTCACCAGACCGCTCTCGGCTCGTCCCGCTCGCCCTAGACTACACTCGTCTATCTCGCCCTAAACCAACCGAACCGGGAGCCTGTTCGCAGGTTATCAATCGATATACCAACCAGTCAAGGCTACCAGTCAACTTTCTTCGCGCAATTAAGAACAGCCGAGCTAGACTGGAACCAAAAGTTTTCGTGCTGATGACGTAGCTCTACTGAGGTCCGCAGAGCTTCTCTGACTGCTTGTTTTTTTGCGCGAGAAGAATCAAAATTGCGAGAATTGTCCAATCAAAAACATGTAGAGCTACGTCATCATTATAAAAGCGTTTGAGTCCAGTCCCCGTCGCCTCTCAAGTGTGAGAAAAACTGTGCTTCAAAAAAAGGCACTAAATTGCTTTGGTTG
>JAHPZR010054523.1:0-22169 GCA_019787425.1 Platygyra sinensis | reverse complement strand
AGAGTTGATATGCGAAACTCTGCTAGTTGATGCTAATTTTCAAGGTCTTTCATAATTTAGTGCCTGTTCACATGGAAGTGGGGGACCTCAGGTAGGTGAGGTCCCCCACCCTGGTGGGGTATAAACCAAGCTATCCATACAATCTCTCTTTTTTCATGATCGCGTTCACATGTTAGGTGGGGTACCCCACCAAGGCGGGTTACCCGGTCAGCCTGTCCGGGTAACCCGCTTCGGTGGGGTGAATTTTCTCGATGTGAAAGCCGTGAAGTGAGGTAACCCGCCTAACCGGGGTAATCAATCACTCGAGCGTGGCGAGTTATTTGAACGATTTCACCTCCAAAACCGCCAAAATGCTGATTAAATGCCGACAATTTAGGCGTGGAATCGGATAGTCAAGCTAATCAGCGGAATCAAACCAAAGTCAGTTTGGCTCCAACAACGAAATTGAAGTGAAAAGCAGCTTTGGAACAAACGATAGTTCTTTGTTCTTTGTTTATGCGTGTGCTTCGCGACCAAGTGATTGCATTTTGAACCTCACCCCGCGTCCCCGGGGTTGCATGTGAAGACAAGTATTTCTTTACCACGGGTAGGTGAGGTACCTTACCTTGCCGGGGTCCACCACGATGTGAACAGACCCTTACTGCATATACTGGTCTTTTTGTTAATACATAAATCAGTTCTTAAGTCCATATATTAAAAACAAAAATAAATTTTTATAAACATTATTGAATTCATATAGCGTTTCTCTGTTTAATCTGGTCTTTTAATTAGACCACTGCACCCTCAGCGATCCCAAAGAATCTCTTCCATGCGTGGTTTCTAACATAATCTAGCTTGCCGAGCGAATTCTGTCTCTTCTTAGTTCTTCAAGTTTAATTTTCATATCTTCAGTCAAGCCTTTCATTCCTTGAAAATCTGCCAACGTTTTATTCATTTCCAGTTTTAGCTTGAGCAACTCGCTTTCTATAACGTCAAGATTGCCATGTTTTTTCGAAGTGACGCCTTCGGATTTCCTCGTAGCTTTTTCGTGAATGTCCGCTAATGACTCGTCGTAGCTCGGTGGATCTCGTGACAGTGTCGCAGCTGTGTTATTGTTAGTGACCGCTTCAATGTTTTTATCCAGAGAAAACTTGGAAAATCGCGTAGGTTCCCTTTGTTTCGGGATATCCGCCGTTAAAATATTTGCTTGCTCAATATTTCCAACGCTATTTTTCGAAAAAGACTCGGCTGTTGTTCCAATCTCCCTCGTGTCTGGTGTCTGATTGCCCTCGCTGTTTCTCTCCCCCAACAGATGTTGCTGTTCAGGTGTTTTTTTCGGGGTCTCCTGAGAGATCTTTCGTGGAATCGATGTCTTTCTCGTCTCTTGAGTCTTCGACCTTTTACCAGTTGTTTCCGGATCAGACTCGCTGTTACTAGAATCCGATGTCAACCTCGTGTTGATCGCTAACGCGTATGCCAATCTCTGGCGCAGTAACTTAGCCGCTTTTCCTTGGTCGGTTAATGCTATTTTCAGAGCAGCATTAGACTTGGCTTTGTTTACTTCCGTACTAGATGAAACACTGTCTTCTCCACCGCTTACTCGCCGTGGAATTCTACTCGAACTTTGCATCGTCGCCTTCTCAGCCTTCTGCGTTTCACTTCGTTTGTAACATTTCTGAAGCTAATCTGCTCCTGATTACGTTTTCTAGAATCAAAGATCGATAGATCAACGAAAACTCATGTGCATCAATTCAGTTTTACAATCAACTTCAAAATAATATTTACCTTTATAGAACTCGATTTAAAACAAGGAAATGAATGATGACTATCTGTTTTGTTTTTGTGCCTGTTGTATTGCACGACTGAAATTCTAGAAGATAAAAACAACTCAACACCTCACTATTATTAGACATGATATTTATTTTGACTTCCTTTCTGTATTGCGTGATGTTCTGAGACTAAGCATAAATTTATACATTTAAATGTAACTTTGCAAGCGTTTTTGGCGTAAATAATGTTTACCGAGTGGATATGAAAAAAGTCTGAAAAAGCTCAGAAGGGCCGCTACTTTTATCTAAAATCTTCATTTTTATCTCCAAAATTTCTTCTTAGATTCAGTTCACTTTACACTGACTTTAGTCTTTATAATTTTTATTATGCCGATGTTGTTATTCAAAACTATTTTTTGGACTTCATTGTACTTTGTCAATTAGCTTTCTTGATCGATTTGTTTTACATTTTCTTTTCATACTTTTCATGTGCGTTCAAACTATAATGATTTATCTTGAGAGCTAAGTCAACAAATTTTCATATTTTTGTCGACAACATCCAAGAATTGAACACCATTTTCAAGTTATTAAATCAAGGACGAAATACTAATCTTAACTGGCTAGGCCGTAGAAAGTATTTTATTTTAAACGGAACTCATGAACATCTTGATCTTATTATCAAACATTTTAGGGTATTTTTTAACTTACCACATAGCTTTGTTCCTAAGAAAGATTTTTCTACAGATATGTATATGTATTTTTTGTATGTAGTTGACATACTGTAAGACATGTCATGCAACCCGACTGTAATTTTTTTTTGAGGTCATTTCACGCCAACACGGTTCGCTGTTAAACTCGTCAGTTTTCCGTTACGTACGTGCCAGACATGTTTCAGAAACTTCATACAATCTTTAGATCTCTGATCACGCAACAGAGGGCTAAACAATGAAGGATTATGACTGACCACTGCCAGAACCTTGGTCCACGCGACACATTTAGATTTACGAGCGTTTCAAATGCATTTCAACTTCAACACTTAAGCCTTGTTAACAGGAGATCGCTCCGACTATGGCTCTGGCAAGAGTGAACAGATTGTGGCTGGATAAAGTTGTGGATAAATCAAAGCAACCTCAATGGTAGGTATGACGATTTTATTCACTAAAAGACATTTCAGTTTATGTTAGAGCCATCTGAAAGCAGACAACTTGAATGGTTTTATCCACGTGAACTCCAAGTTTTATAATGTCATGTCTTTTTTGGGTTTTCTAGGATTTATGACTTAATCTTCAGCACTAATGGCTCGTATATTCTCATTGCTGCTGGAAACTTAATCTTGGTAACTATACATTTACAAAGGAAACGCGTATGTGTGAAATAAGGTTCTGCCGCGCCTGATTTTCATAGTTTGTTTACAAATGGACGAAGTGTGTATTGATTTATTTGAGAAAATGCATTTCTGCTGTCAACTCCACGTCATTATACATTCAAATGGTTCTAACGGCTAAAGTGGTTCTTACGAAATCTTTCGCCACTGTATAAGGGATATGACTTAATTAATTAAAAACAAAATATTTTTTCGTGCTAATTGATTTTATTTCCCCATCACAGTAAAAGAAACTGTGAAATACAGAAGAGAATATTCAGAATTGTTGAGAATTATATTTCTACTTCAAGTAGCTACCCCTAATGTAAGTCTGTTTAAGGTGATTAAATTGCGTGTGGGATTATAAAACCACAAGCTGACATTTGGCACATTTGGCATTCGGCATGCCAAACAAACCAGTCTATTTAAGGTGGAGATTTCAAAATAAGATTTTTAAAATAAGACTCAGGATACAAAATTTGTCATTGTAAATAAGTAACAAATGGGCACCCCCAATAAACCTTACTCTATTCTCCATAATCAAAGAATTAGAGGGATTTTCGTGAGCCGTATAGGGGAAGGCGGATTACAGGTTAAATGTGAGTGACAGGGTTTTAAGTTTTTCACTTAGCCTGCCCTGCCATGAGCTCTTCTTACCAAACTGATAACTGTGGGCCAGAAGAGAATGGAGTTTGATTTTACTTTTCGTCCTTTGAATTAAAGGATTTCGTGAGCCTTTTTTGAAAGCGGATTACAGGTTAAATGATCGGGGCTTTGTCGCTCTTCACTTAGCCTAGCCTGCTATGAGCTCTTCTAGCCCCATGGGTGAGAGCAGAATGGAGGTGTGTTTTAACTTTTGGCCTTTCAAATGAAAACGTTAGTGCTGGATTGTAAACTAAAAGCAATGTTGATGACACTTTTATCATCATGAAACATGATCTGAACTCTCCACCTTTTGACAGCGCCCCGTTTTATCTGTGCCATTAAGTTTTAGCAATAGTCTGTTTTCTGTACTGTGAGATGGAAATTGAAATTTATACATACATTGTCAACTTCAAAGGTGTACGATACAGCTGACGGTGTGCTGCTCGATATGCTAAAAGGACACCGGGATACAGTGTACTGTCTGTCTTATGAATGCACCGGTAAGATTAGCTAACTAGATACCGTACTATCCACCCTCGGTTGATGGGGTGGGGAGGGGGGGGGGGTACTCTCTTATATGTCTTAACTGGGACTCCAGTGCCACCGCAGGGGTTATGACTTTTGGCTAGGATGCCCTAAAAAGGGGAAGAAATTTCACGAAGACTGTCCTAATCCGGGCCTGAACTTTCATCAGTGCGTAAGGCACGGCTGAACGATTTCTGTTTTGACGTTTTAAGTATGCTTTTTGAAATACTGAACACGACATTAGAGAGATTTCTTCCGATACTTAAATACTCATCAATCAACGTCGGATAATTCATTTTACGAATTCTACCGCCCTAGGTAGGGCTCTAGACCTTATAAAGGGTGTTTTACCACAAAAGGTATCCTGCTATGGAGTTTTCTCTGACCTCATCAGGGTCAGGTGAGTTTCAGACACCCTAACATAGGGCAAGTCTTCACAGTTGTGGCTTTCAGTTATCAGAGATAACGCGGATCATTAATTACTGTCAGCAGAAGCCCACATGGCGACTTTTGTTTACACCAGTGTTGTTTAATCTCTCAGTCATCGTAAATTAATTTTAGACTGACAAACTTGTAGATTCGTCAAACTGATAGCACCTGTGCCATATGGTTATCTGTGATAACTGTAACTAAACTAAACAAATTTTTAACCTGAAACCAAGTAAGTTGAACATTAATTACGAAATATTTCTTTTTTGCAAATGAATTGAGCAGGAGTTGCAACCCAGCCACACAGGCGACTGGGAGTGTTTTAAGCTTTAGAATTTGATTTTCTTTCTTTCAAACTTGACAGTGTAACTTAATCTTTTCTGGACTTTCTAGTTACTAAATATGTTTTAAATTGTACTCGTTTCTAAATTTCACATGCAAAAACAGAAACACAATTATCAATAAAGTCCGGTACACTCCATGCTCCACATGATGGAGTCCGACTCAGCCATTGGTCAGAAGTATTTATATTCATTTATTATGTACTTTAGTCAAAGCCAAAACGTCCGAAAAACGTCCCAAAGCGAGCGCACTGATAAGCCAACCAGAACTGAGAAGTAGAAAGTCCATTTTAGTGGAATATGGACATAGGCTCCAAGATTTATGCCCCTTTAACAGATGCTTTTCATTATGCCAAACCGACTGGTCACAGAGATCAGTGGGAATACCCGAGAAAAATGGAACGACATTTTCCGATTTGACCGGACCAACGAACAGGAATGATTCTGGCCATTTTAATGCTTTTTCCAGGCGAATTCTCTAATTAAGGCAAAGAACCGGTTTGTCAAAAATGGAACGGGAATTCGAATTTCTGTCGGAATATTCCGCCCGAAATAAGTGGACCACTTCCATAGGTGATCCCGAATATTTTGGAAAAAAACTGAAGCTGACTTTTCCATTTGAATGCCGTAAAAAAATTTCCGGAATCTTTGACTCCTCACGCAAGGCCTTGAAACCGATCAGGCCGGCTGAACTGAGGATTTCTTGAGGTACATTCAATACCTTACACTTCAGTTTTTCGCGCCAGAAAAATTTTGAACTCCCGTCAAGCAATGCGCGCTGCAATGCCGTCCTCGTTCTTCCCCAGGTTCTTCCCCTGGTTCTTCCCATAGTTCTTTTCAAACTGAAATGTACGAGGAGTTGATATTTTTCTTGGTCCAACATGAGAGCGTTACCAACATGGGTCGATAAAGTACACGATAAGGACAGGGTCGAACAGTGGTGAGAACTTTGATATCCGCAGATATTTTTCTTTCTTTATGTGGCAATTCTGATACAAAATATTTTCGCATGGCAGCATTTACGATCTTGCTTTCAAGCCCGATGGAAGTCAACTCATCGTTGCCGCTGGAAACCGAGTCTTGGTATTTAGCAATTCCTGATTTGCAGATTTTTAGAATTCTGAATTTTTTGTGGCCTGTGTTAAAATATCTTCGTCCCGATCTTCGTAGGTTTACGATACAAACGATGGAACGTTAATTCAGCCGCTCAAAGGTCACAAGGAGACGGTATATTGTGTAGCGTATGCTCGAGACGGTATGTAAATAAACTTACGTTTCCCTCATCGCAAAAATAATACTTGGTCGGAGAATGACGATCGGTTTTTGCAATATAGGCCTTAGAAGGAAGACTCATATAGAATTAGAACTCCTTATATTTAGTTTGCTAATGCGAATTGCGAGTTATTTTACAGCACTATGCACAGCTGAATAACATGTACATGTACAGCTGAATGAGCGAAACTAACCCGCATTTTGACACGATGATGTTTATTTAAAATTGAACAGATATATTTTTATAGATCCCGAAATCTTTGGATTGCTACTTGGCCATATAATTTATAGGTTCAAAAGTGCATTGCACTTTTTTCTTCACTCGGGGTAAAACTTATGACAAGATATTCTTCAAATGTGAAGTCTGGCCAGTGTACTCTGCCTCTTCAAAGGAAATATACATTGTAAATTATTTTATTTTTGTACATTTGATACCAAACTGAATGGGGAAATAATGCCAGGCGTTTATCTAACTTCAAGATAACAGCTGATTAAGCAATAATATTGTGTCTTATTATCCAACTGCACTTCGCAGAGTACAAATAATGCTTAAGACGAGTACAAATATCACACGGTATTTGAACTCCAGAGGACCGGTTAGACAGGTTTCCTGCCATTGACCAGTCAGTTAGCTGGACTTCTCGCGCCAATTCCATTCCGCTTTGCATACTTCTGTCACGCATTCCCTGTAAATAAATATCCACGAAATTCTCTCGCAGGAACATGCCAATTTGGCGTGTTGGATAATAAATCTCTTATTAGACATTTTGTTGTGTAGTATCGCTGGGAATTTTTACTCGTTGTTTGTATTTTGACTCACCCTATGGGCTCACCAAAATACGGCGCAAGTCGTAAAAATACTCAGCGATACTACACAACAAAACGTCTAGTAAGATATATTTACTAGCTAGTACAAAACTGTCATTTTGAACTGGTTTTTTTTTTTTGGGGGGGGGGGGTAGTCTCCCGTATGAAAAGGTCATGAATGCTCGCTGTCAGGCTTAGGGGTGTAAATCATAGATTCTGGTCGACACAGCTAGGATGTTTAGACTAAATGCTACTATTTTTAGCCATCCACATATCTTGAGGGTTACATGCAAAGAAATAATAGAAAAATGCTTCGATTTCTGTTTAAGTGGCCGGGGGCGGGGGGGGAGGTACTCTTTTATATGTGCTATGTAGATATGTGCGGCCCCAAAAGGTATGGTTTCTCAGCCATTTTGGCCATAAATAGGGTATCCATTTTAGCTTATTTTGGCTATTTTGGTCATAAATAGGGTATAGTTTTTGTACTCTAGCATTGATATACTATGTTTTTAAGAAGAAGCTATTTTGTCATCATTATCAAAAAGAAAATCAACACAAGCCCTTCACAAATTATGTTAACGGTAATTTAACATCGGTCTGAATTAGAGAACTAATTATAATGCACGTCTGAAGCAGGATTTTGATGTAAAGGTCAGATCACAAATAGGGTTGAATTAAATTTTTGGTCAGATCAAAAAGAGGATAGGGAATATCGCAGATTTTGGTCATAAATAGGTTAAGGATTTTGGGAAGTGGGCCGCACTTCCCCACCCAATTTTTCTGGGAGTACCCCCCTGGGTTAAGTGGTATCTTTCAGTGGTAAAATAAAGCGTCCCTTAAGGGCTTAATTTGAATTTCCCGAGTGGTGGGATCTTTAAACTGTTTCTAAAGAGGCAAATTCATAAATCTATTATACTGAAGTTGATCGTTATGCTGATCCCATCTTTTGGAATACTGATTTATGTGGCTAGGATTTAGAAGCATAACATGTCTAGCATTACTTTCTATTTCAATGCAAGAGAAGGACTAAGATTACATCCTACTTCTACCTCAGGGAAAAGGTTTGCATCAGGGGGAGCAGACAAAAGCGTGATTATTTGGACGTCTAAATTAGAGGGCATTCTGAAATACACGTAAGTCAATTCATGTGATGTAATTGTTGTTGTGAGCTTGTTAGCTTGAACCAGTCTGAACCTGTAGAACAAATTTCTACCAGTGGTACTGTATGTTTAAAACCTTTATTTCCAGGAAAGCAATATTTGCTTGTGTTTACATTCATTTGTCAAATTGCAATGTGGAAATGCACAGCTTTAGTTTACTAAAACAGATTTTGTCTAATAAGCATTTAGGGGAACTGGGTTAATAAATCAACAAATAAATAAATAAATAAATAAATAAATAATAAACTCAGGCAGGTCATTCTTTTCAGTCTCTTACTTGTTAATTGTCATACTGACTAGAATGTTTGACATTTTTTTTAGACACAATGATTCTATCCAGTGTCTTGCTTATAATCCTCTCACACAACAACTTGCAAGCTGTACGACAAATGATTTTGGTGAGTAAGTCAGGGGTCAAAATGTTCCCAGACTGTTTACTAGTGGCTAGTGACAGGCAGAATATATTTTTTTTATTCATTCAAAATATTTCCTATTTCTGATTGATTAAAACCACACACATAACTAACCATAACCAGCTGCTATTGACCAATTATTGAACCAATAACGTCAAAAGTGAAGCCCACAGCAGATTATTGAACCGTTGACTGAGAAAACCTGGGGACGAGGTTGTATTATTTTTGTTAAGCGGAAAAACAAAGAGTGAAATGGCGAAACTCCTTTAAAAATGGGGAAATATTTTGAATGAATAATAAAGCAGTTATTGAATTCGGCTTTCGTAGCATATGAAGAATTCTGCAGATGTCGGAGGGTGTTATCCACCTCGGTCTTCGGCCTCTGTGGATAACACCCGCCTTGCTCTGCAGAATTTTTCATATCCTACTCAGCTTCATTCAATACATTTAATTGCTAAATATTTATTTTCACAACAGTCACAGGCACCCATCTTTCCATTTCTCATTGAACTTGAATATTTGTGCATTATTACGTTTTGTCTTCGGTGTTTCAAATTAATGTCTTCTACATGTACTTCTTCAACTCCCACTTTTTCATCACATTGTTTCCGCATTAGAAAATGATCCATATTGTGAACTGAAATACTGAACTCGTTGAATTTCATGCTTGATCGGCAAAGAAACATGACAGAGACTGAGCCAGAATGGCTGCTAAATGCCAGGGACTTGTGACAAACTATTTTAATTTCAAGTTGATGCAGTGAATAGATTTTTCAACAAAAATTAATGCTAATGTGTGGTTCCAGAAAATATCCATACCCCCCCCCCCCCCCACGGAGGGTCAAGGAATTTCCTAGGGGTAGGGGGGTCTAAAAGAGACAAATTTCCGAAGGGGAGGGGGGTACATAAAGAGTTTTTCTTTCCAGAGGGTTTGAAATGCGATCGAATAAACACTTACGTATTTTTCCAATTGATTCAGGTAACCAAGAAAAACGAAAAGTTCTATCCGTAGAAATAGACGTAGGATTCCTTGTCATATATTTCCTATTATTATTCCAGCGCCAGATGGCACATACACCACTGAGGCACACCTCTGAGCAGCACGTTCAATGTCGAGTAAAACAAAATGGCTGACTAGAAAAAAAATGTTCCCAGATTGGCCGTATTGAGCGCACGTGCGGAAATGAGTAACCGTGAACGGCCACGAGATACAGCGAAGATTTCATTTGGTTGTTTAGTTACCGGATTGAACTTCAAAAGTATGTTTTACAAATGAAATGTGTGACAAGTTAAAAAATTCTAAGGCGTGAAATTTACTATCAAAGCGTATAACTTTATCGAAGTATTCCTGGTGAAAGGCAAATGTAAGCGATATTTGACAAACAGCTGTTTTAAAAAACGTGTTGCGTGACGACTTATGATTCCCGCTGATAAGCGAAGTCACTTCAAGGTTCCACACACGAAAAATAATAATATTTATAAACAGTACTGTTCACACATAATACAAGATAAAAATTACACCTGCAACATACAGAAATATCGTGGAGATTAGCATTGAGTTATTTTCCCGAGTTCCTCTTTGATAGGAAAAATAACAATGACGTAATAACATAGCTTGCACGTACAAAGTAATTCAATATCTTGTTTCGACTGTGCATAAATTAAAAAACTTCGACAAAGTTACAAAACGTGAACATTACCGTCAACTTTCAGTTCTTTCTTGGATATTTTTCGAGTGGAAACTTCTTTCAATTTGAGCAAACGAAAGCTGAGCTGCCACGACTGTAGAGTGTAAATAAGCTCAGTTGTTTATAGTTTGAACATTTCAAAAGAGAGAAAGCGAGATAAGCGCGTCTAGAATTTTCCACGGTCGTTGTTAGGAAAATTAATTCTCACAGCCTCATCCAGCAGTTTTGTTCCTTACCTAGTGAATATCTCCTTAAATAATGTTCCGTGAAATAGCAAGTGTGGTGTGGCCAAATCGCTTACATGAAAAATATGCCGCTTTACGTCATCATCTGAAGTGTAACTATAATCGGCCGCAACTAAATTTCATTTCGGCTCTAAGTAGATCAAAATAAAGTAATGAAGTCTCTTTATTTGTGAATTTGGAATTTCCTGGGGGTAGGGGGGACCAAGTGGAAAAATCTTGGAAATTCCAGGGGGTGGGGGGGAATAATGTGAAGCCCTCCGGAACGGAAAATCTGGGGGGGTGGGGGCTCAAACTGAAAAAAAACCTCCGTGGGGAGGGTATGGATATTTTCTGGAACCACACAATGTGAAATTTAGTGCTAAACATTCTGAGGTGCGGCTTCTTTATATTTCATGCTTTTGTTTTGTTGGTTTTATGCTCCTACATTACTAGAAATCTCACACTAAAACATGTACAAGCATAAAACCTCTTTAATCAAGTGTTTGTGGTCTTTTTGTTCAAAACCCCTATAACTCGAATCCCTATTAACTCGAAGCAATTTCAATCTCCCTTGGCAAATTGAGTTATTGAGTTTCAATTGTACTAAATTTTAACTTGTTTAGTTACTAAATGTAGTAATTGTTGTTGAAAATTTTAAGGTCTGTGGTCACCAGAACAAAAGTCTGTCCAGAAACACAAAGTCTCTTCGAGAGTAACCGCCTGCAGGTGAGTGAATATGGTAAAAAACAGCATAGCAAGATAAAGGCAACTTTCTTTTACTTACTGTTATTAAAGTATAATAATTATTGCCTTGTATTAAAAAATAGGTAGAATTGCCTTAAGCTTGTGTCTTCTTGATTGGGTCAGCATATGTTCTTTTTATTTTTTTCCAGTTGGACAAATGACGGGCAGTATCTGGCTCTTGGACTTTTTAATGGCTTTGTTAGTATAAGGAACAAGGTAATGAATATTTTCCTTATATTTTTGGCAGTCACACTAATTTGGTCAAATTCCTTCTTTTCTCAATTCTGAAATCAGATGACTAGAAATACTTTTTATAAAAAAATCTTTTCCTAATTCTGTTTGTAACTGTATTTTATTGTAGGGGTCATCCACCAGATTAGCCTTTGCTATTTGGATGATCCCAACTCGCTCCATATGTTATTGTAGTTACATTTTTTCTTTTATTCTCACACACTGAATGCATTTTAGTCTGCCACATGAAAATGCAACAGCAACAGCACTTTATTGACAAGAAAGGAAATTAACAATGATAACAGAATTAGAGTCGACAAAAGGTAAAAAAAACTACCAAAAACGTTGATACACCTCCAGAATAAACTCTAGGCAAACTCACCAAGGGGTGGGAGGGTGGGAAAAACTGTTGCACTGTCCAGCAAGAAAAGAAAACTGACTCATGTGACAGAGCGTGAAACTGACATCCTGGCTCATACCCAGGTTCCCCATTTGGTGTGAGAGAACTTCGTTTCCTGCCTCTTTCGCATGCTCAGCCGGCAGGAAAAACATTTCCTTAACTCAGCTATATGTTTTTTAGTTTCGTATGTAAATCTAACCTATATGTCTTGTAAAACTGAGCTGAGTTATATAAATCGTCTTGTCTTGCAAAAGTATAGTAGGAGCAGCCTAATATTTGCATACCATTAACAATTCTTTCTGTGCCTTTGATATAAATTGTCCAGAGTGGTGAAGAAAAAGTTAAGATTGAAAGACCAGGTGGATCCCCTGTGTGGACTCTAAGCTGGAATCCATCCAAGTAAGTGAATCCTTTCTAATGTGAAGCCTCTATGAATATCCTGTGTTGTAGTTTATGTATGGATGTGAATGTATAAATGTATCTGATACAACATATTCATCATCAATCTGTTCTCTCCTGGGGATATTGAACCTTATTATCCATCAAATCTTTTCGCTCGTGTGCAATTGGTCTAAACATGTCACTTGACCGAATATCCCCCAGCTAAAACAAGGGGATATCTGAGAATATACCCCAATTTTCTAAACAATAACCTAGGACAATAACCTTGAATAACTGAACCTTATAATCCACAATATTTTCACATGCATGTAATTGGTCTAAACACGTCATGTGACCGAATATTCCCCAGCTAAAACTGAGGGTTGTCCAATACTCTGACAAATTTATGCATAGCATAGTATTGTATTATATCCACATAACAATAGATTAACAATACAATACAATTGAGAATGACGCAATACAATAGAATACAATACAATGCTATGCATGAAGTTGTCAGAGTATTGGACAAGTATGCTAAAACTGGGGAATATCCGAGAATATTCCCCAATTTTAAAAACTGTGCATGTTGCTGAAAAGATTTGAAGGATAACAAACACAATTCAATAGCCTCCATTTGGGGCTAAAATATGCTTGGTTGTTATTTGTTCCTAGCACATTTTCACGCCAAATGGAGGCGACTGTTTATTTAAGTCTCTCCCAAGCAATCATTTTTTTTCAAACCTTAATCTCTGCTGCCCTCCTTGTCTTCAATCTGAGATGTTACTTTTCTTTATAATAAACAATAATTAGATTATGAGCTCGAGATTTCTATGAGGTGATAGTTGATGAGGGCCGAAGGCCAAATCAATTATCACCTCATAGAAATCAAGAGCAAAAAATCTAATTGTTTTAGTAGAATTCTAACTGAAATTAACGCAAATAACGGTTTCCAATGATTTTCCCACACATTATTAAACTTTACCCTTAAACAAAGTTGCACATATCGAACTGTCCTTGGCAAATTCATTGCTGTTTACACGTGTACGTGCTTTTTCAACATTTTCAAGTTTTTTTAAGTCAAGAAACCGTAAAATGTGCTTCTTTTAGTCTTCTCAGGAATTTAATTACCCGTTTACATCTAAAATTCCTTCCAAAACTTCAGAAAAACTATAAAAATATTGCATTTTGTGGACATCCAGCAGTCACTGTACTCTAATGGCTGATAGTATATGAGTAGCTCAGCCAATCAGATTACAGTATTTGCATTAGTATACTAGTAGAATTCTACTAATACATGTATATTATATGGTACTCTACATATATGTCTCTCTCGGCTGTCCTTTCCAATAACATATTGAGCCAGATCAATCGAAATTGGCTTGTCATGTAATTTGAAACATTTTTATATTTATATTACTTCATTATTAGGGAAGAGCCATATGACATTCTTGCTGTGGGTGACTGGTCACAGAAACTGTCTTTCTATCAGCTTAGTGGAAAACAGGTATTGTGGTGCCTTCTGATTGTTCAGTCAATCAATCAAGCAATCAGTCAAGCAATCAGTCAATCAATCAATCAATGTTATTTAGAGAGGGCGACACATGGCAGTATAAACTGATAAACTAGTGGCCCTCTGTGCTAAAAAGCTATGAGTAATAATTATAAAATAGCCAAGTATAGTAAAAAGTATGAACAATAAAAAGTTAGTATAATTATGTAAAATGTTACAATAAGTACATGCATTCAGTTTTTCCTTGAACCAGCAGAACCTACATGTATAATTACATTGGGTAGTAAAAAGTGCTGTTTTGTTTTTCTGCAGGTTGGAAAAGATCGTCACCTTGGCTATGATCCATGCTGCCTGAGTTTTTTCTCCAAAGGTGAATACCTTGTCATTGGAGGATCTGATAAAAAAGTAAGTATGAGAATGACATGAATTTTCTTCAAATGACTATAGAGATTTTTGTTGGAATTAATTTAGTTTGCCAGTACCATGGTGACTTAACCCTTTCACCAGCAAGGGTCTCCTTTTGACGAGTAAAATCATCTGGCGTTAGACAGAGTAAAATCTATAAGTGGCCATTGGTGGTGAAAGGGTTAATAAGTTGTTAAGTTTTACAATAGCTGTTCTGCTAGCTGGGAAGCTGCTTACTGTAAACATCTATTTTCTCTTGTAGTGCTCGCTTCACACAAAAGAAGGTGTGTGTCTGACTTCTGTTGGAGAGCAACAGAGTTGGGTTTGGTGCTGCAGAGTCAGACCTGATTCCAATTATGTGGTAAGAAACTTGTGGTTTAAGTTATGCCTGGACAATACAGTGGAACCTTGATATAACGATGGGCCAATTTTCCAGTGTTAAAATACCCATTGTTTTTCTATCATTGTATTTTCTTGTGCCTTACTTTCACATTGTTATTTAGTATTCATATATTCCATTTAGATCTCTTTTATATCACACTGACTACTGGTTCATTTGTATTCCCAAATGAAGATGGATGTTGATCACCCGAAACATGTATTGTAAACTCAAAATTGTGTTCTTCTACCTCAAAGTTATTTCATGTCTGCTACCAGTTCGCAAACTGGCAAAATGTGTTCACCAAAACAAGGTTTCATAATATCAAGGTTCTTTAAATATATTTTAATATTAATGGGGTTAAGAAGATAATTTGTTATATCGAGGACTTGGTTACATAGAGGTTTGTTAAATCAAGGTTCTACTTTACATGTTTTTGTTGTATTTATTTTTTGCCTGGTGTTAATTGGCCATTTTTGTTCTTTCTTATCTAGGCACTGGGTTGTCAAGATGGTACAATAGCTTATTATCAACTGATCTTTAGTACTGTCCATGGTCTGTACAAAGACAGGTACGTGTCCGAAAACCGCTTCCCTAGAATTGTGAGAAGCACTTAGCTATGTGGAGTGTCTCAATGTACTTGAGTTCTTAAGATTCCAGCACATTTATATAACTTGACAATGCAATGGGGCAAGTTGAGGATCTTTACGGCAGCTAAACACCTTGAAGAGGGCAGTAATTAATGTCGAAATGTCGGTTGATTTATACCGCCATTAAGCATCATTTTAACAATGACATTTACTTCGAATTTCAATCTATGTATTACTTTTATCTGTATTTTTTTTTGGTATAAATGTTGTTGTTGTTGTTATAGATTGACTTTGCTATTGGTTCTGCATGTAGTCCACCTAGTAGATTTTTTTGTGTGTCTTAAAAAATAACTCATCAATGAATTCTTATCTTAGTCAAACCAATTATTCTCTGATAACTCTGTTCAAGGTGGAAAGGCATAATGAGAGGCTCCAACCCATGAGACGAGGCCAGAACACAATACTGGGAACTCAGTGCCCTCCTCTTTTCTTATAAAATCTTAAATGGAATATATGAATACTAAATAACAATGTGAAAGTAAGGCACAAGAAAATACAATGATAGAAAAACAATGGGTATTTTAACACTGGAAAATTGGCCCATCGTTATATCAAGGTTCCACTGTATTGTCCAGGCATAACTTAAACCACAAGTTTCTTACCACATAATTGGAATCAGGTCTGACTCTGCAGCACCAAACCCAACTCTGTTGCTCTCCAACAGAAGTCAGACACACACCTTCTTTTGTGTGAAGCGAGCACTACAAGAGAAAATAGATGTTTACAGTAAGCAGCTTCCCAGCTAGCAGAACAGCTATTGTAAAACTTAACAACTTATTAACCCTTTCACCACCAATGGCCACTTATAGATTTTACTCTGTCTAACGCCAGATGATTTTACTCGTCAAAAGGAGACCCTTGCTGGTGAAAGGGTTAAGTCACCATGGTACTGGCAAACTAAATTAATTCCAACAAAAATCTCTATAGTCATTTGAAGAAAATTCATGTCATTCTCATACTTACTTTTTTATCAGATCCTCCAATGACAAGGTATTCACCTTTGGAGAAAAAACTCAGGCAGCATGGATCATAGCCAAGGTGACGATCTTTTCCAACCTGCAGAAAAACAAAACAGCACTTTTTACTACCCAATGTAATTATACATGTAGGTTCTGCTGGTTCAAGGAAAAACTGAATGCATGTACTTATTGTAACATTTTACATAATTATACTAACTTTTTATTGTTCATACTTTTTACTATACTTGGCTATTTTATAATTATTACTCATAGCTTTTTAGCACAGAGGGCCACTAGTTTATCAGTTTATACTGCCATGTGTCGCCCTCTCTAAATAACATTGATTGATTGATTGACTGATTGCTTGACTGATTGCTTGATTGATTGACTGAACAATCAGAAGGCACCACAATACCTGTTTTCCACTAAGCTGATAGAAAGACAGTTTCTGTGACCAGTCACCCACAGCAAGAATGTCATATGGCTCTTCCCTAATAATGAAGTAATATAAATATAAAAATGTTTCAAATTACATGACAAGCCAATTTCGATTGATCTGGCTCAATATGTTATTGGAAAGGACAGCCGAGAGAGACATATATGTAGAGTACCATATAATATACATGTATTAGTAGAATTCTACTAGTATACTAATGCAAATACTGTAATCTGATTGGCTGAGCTACTCATATACTATCAGCCATTAGAGTACAGTGACTGCTGGATGTCCACAAAATGCAATATTTTTATAGTTTTTCTGAAGTTTTGGAAGGAATTTTAGATGTAAACGGGTAATTAAATTCCTGAGAAGACTAAAAGAAGCACATTTTACGGTTTCTTGACTTAAAAAAACTTGAAAATGTTGAAAAAGCACGTACACGTGTAAACAGCAATGAATTTGCCAAGGACAGTTCGATATGTGCAACTTTGTTTAAGGGTAAAGTTTAATAATGTGTGGGAAAATCATTGGAAACCGTTATTTGCGTTAATTTCAGTTAGAATTCTACTAAAACAATTAGATTTTTTGCTCTTGATTTCTATGAGGTGATAATTGATTTGGCCTTCGGCCCTCATCAACTATCACCTCATAGAAATCTCGAGCTCATAATCTAATTATTGTTTATTATAAAGAAAAGTAACATCTCAGATTGAAGACAAGGAGGGCAGCAGAGATTAAGGTTTGAAAAAAAATGATTGCTTGGGAGAGACTTAAATAAACAGTCGCCTCCATTTGGCGTGAAAATGTGCTAGGAACAAATAACAACCAAGCATATTTTAGCCCCAAATGGAGGCTATTGAATTGTGTTTGTTATCCTTCAAATCTTTTCAGCAACATGCACAGTTTTTAAAATTGGGGAATATTCTCGGATATTCCCCAGTTTTAGCATACTTGTCCAATACTCTGACAACTTCATGCATAGCATTGTATTGTATTCTATTGTATTGCGTCATTCTCAATTGTATTGTATTGTTAATCTATTGTTATGTGGATATAATACAATACTATGCTATGCATAAATTTGTCAGAGTATTGGACAACCCTCAGTTTTAGCTGGGGAATATTCGGTCACATGACGTGTTTAGACCAATTACATGCATGTGAAAATATTGTGGATTATAAGGTTCAGTTATTCAAGGTTATTGTCCTAGGTTATTGTTTAGAAAATTGGGGTATATTCTCAGATATCCCCTTGTTTTAGCTGGGGGATATTCGGTCAAGTGACATGTTTAGACCAATTGCACACGAGCGAAAAGATTTGATGGATAATAAGGTTCAATATCCCCAGGAGAGAACAGATTGATGATGAATATGTTGTATCAGATACATTTATACATTCACATCCATACATAAACTACAACACAGGATATTCATAGAGGCTTCACATTAGAAAGGATTCACTTACTTGGATGGATTCCAGCTTAGAGTCCACACAGGGGATCCACCTGGTCTTTCAATCTTAACTTTTTCTTCACCACTCTGGACAATTTATATCAAAGGCACAGAAAGAATTGTTAATGGTATGCAAATATTAGGCTGCTCCTACTATACTTTTGCAAGACAAGACGATTTATATAACTCAGCTCAGTTTTACAAGACATATAGGTTAGATTTACATACGAAACTAAAAAACATATAGCTGAGTTAAGGAAATGTTTTTCCTGCCGGCTGAGCATGCGAAAGAGGCAGGAAACGAAGTTCTCTCACACCAAATGGGGAACCTGGGTATGAGCCAGGATGTCAGTTTCACGCTCTGTCACATGAGTCAGTTTTCTTTTCTTGCTGGACAGTGCAACAGTTTTTCCCACCCTCCCACCCCTTGGTGAGTTTGCCTAGAGTTTATTCTGGAGGTGTATCAACGTTTTTGGTAGTTTTTTTTACCTTTTGTCGACTCTAATTCTGTTATCATTGTTAATTTCCTTTCTTGTCAATAAAGTGCTGTTGCTGTTGCATTTTCATGTGGCAGACTAAAATGCATTCAGTGTGTGAGAATAAAAGAAAAAATGTAACTACAATAACATATGGAGCGAGTTGGGATCATCCAAATAGCAAAGGCTAATCTGGTGGATGACCCCTACAATAAAATACAGTTACAAACAGAATTAGGAAAAGATTTTTTTATAAAAAGTATTTCTAGTCATCTGATTTCAGAATTGAGAAAAGAAGGAATTTGACCAAATTAGTGTGACTGCCAAAAATATAAGGAAAATATTCATTACCTTGTTCCTTATACTAACAAAGCCATTAAAAAGTCCAAGAGCCAGATACTGCCCGTCATTTGTCCAACTGGAAAAAAATAAAAAGAACATATGCTGACCCAATCAAGAAGACACAAGCTTAAGGCAATTCTACCTATTTTTTAATACAAGGCAATAATTATTATACTTTAATAACAGTAAGTAAAAGAAAGTTGCCTTTATCTTGCTATGCTGTTTTTTACCATATTCACTCACCTGCAGGCGGTTACTCTCGAAGAGACTTTGTGTTTCTGGACAGACTTTTGTTCTGGTGACCACAGACCTTAAAATTTTCAACAACAATTACTACATTTAGTAACTAAACAAGTTAAAATTTAGTACAATTGAAACTCAATAACTCAATTTGCCAAGGGAGATTGAAATTGCTTCGAGTTAATAGGGATTCGAGTTATAGGGGTTTTGAACAAAAAGACCACAAACACTTGATTAAAGAGGTTTTATGCTTGTACATGTTTTAGTGTGAGATTTCTAGTAATGTAGGAGCATAAAACCAACAAAACAAAAGCATGAAATATAAAGAAGCCGCACCTCAGAATGTTTAGCACTAAATTTCACATTGTGTGGTTCCAGAAAATATCCATACCCTCCCCACGGAGGTTTTTTTTCAGTTTGAGCCCCCACCCCCCCAGATTTTCCGTTCCGGAGGGCTTCACATTATTCCCCCCCACCCCCTGGAATTTCCAAGATTTTTCCACTTGGTCCCCCCTACCCCCAGGAAATTCCAAATTCACAAATAAAGAGACTTCATTACTTTATTTTGATCTACTTAGAGCCGAAATGAAATTTAGTTGCGGCCGATTATAGTTACACTTCAGATGATGACGTAAAGCGGCATATTTTTCATGTAAGCGATTTGGCCACACCACACTTGCTATTTCACGGAACATTATTTAAGGAGATATTCACTAGGTAAGGAACAAAACTGCTGGATGAGGCTGTGAGAATTAATTTTCCTAACAACGACCGTGGAAAATTCTAGACGCGCTTATCTCGCTTTCTCTCTTTTGAAATGTTCAAACTATAAACAACTGAGCTTATTTACACTCTACAGTCGTGGCAGCTCAGCTTTCGTTTGCTCAAATTGAAAGAAGTTTCCACTCGAAAAATATCCAAGAAAGAACTGAAAGTTGACGGTAATGTTCACGTTTTGTAACTTTGTCGAAGTTTTTTAATTTATGCACAGTCGAAACAAGATATTGAATTACTTTGTACGTGCAAGCTATGTTATTACGTCATTGTTATTTTTCCTATCAAAGAGGAACTCGGGAAAATAACTCAATGCTAATCTCCACGATATTTCTGTATGTTGCAGGTGTAATTTTTATCTTGTATTATGTGTGAACAGTACTGTTTATAAATATTATTATTTTTCGTGTGTGGAACCTTGAAGTGACTTCGCTTATCAGCGGGAATCATAAGTCGTCACGCAACACGTTTTTTAAAACAGCTGTTTGTCAAATATCGCTTACATTTGCCTTTCACCAGGAATACTTCGATAAAGTTATACGCTTTGATAGTAAATTTCACGCCTTAGAATTTTTTAACTTGTCACACATTTCATTTGTAAAACATACTTTTGAAGTTCAATCCGGTAACTAAACAACCAAATGAAATCTTCGCTGTATCTCGTGGCCGTTCACGGTTACTCATTTCCGCACGTGCGCTCAATACGGCCAATCTGGGAACATTTTTTTTCTAGTCAGCCATTTTGTTTTACTCGACATTGAACGTGCTGCTCAGAGGTGTGCCTCAGTGGTGTATGTGCCATCTGGCGCTGGAATAATAATAGGAAATATATGACAAGGAATCCTACGTCTATTTCTACGGATAGAACTTTTCGTTTTTCTTGGTTACCTGAATCAATTGGAAAAATACGTAAGTGTTTATTCGATCGCATTTCAAACCCTCTGGAAAGAAAAACTCTTTATGTACCCCCCTCCCCTTCGGAAATTTGTCTCTTTTAGACCCCCCTACCCCTAGGAAATTCCTTGACCCTCCGTGGGGGGGGGGGGGGGTATGGATATTTTCTGGAACCACACATTAGCATTAATTTTTGTTGAAAAATCTATTCACTGCATCAACTTGAAATTAAAATAGTTTGTCACAAGTCCCTGGCATTTAGCAGCCATTCTGGCTCAGTCTCTGTCATGTTTCTTTGCCGATCAAGCATGAAATTCAACGAGTTCAGTATTTCAGTTCACAATATGGATCATTTTCTAATGCGGAAACAATGTGATGAAAAAGTGGGAGTTGAAGAAGTACATGTAGAAGACATTAATTTGAAACACCGAAGACAAAACGTAATAATGCACAAATATTCAAGTTCAATGAGAAATGGAAAGATGGGTGCCTGTGACTGTTGTGAAAATAAATATTTAGCAATTAAATGTATTGAATGAAGCTGAGTAGGATATGAAAAATTCTGCAGAGCAAGGCGGGTGTTATCCACAGAGGCCGAAGACCGAGGTGGATAACACCCTCCGACATCTGCAGAATTCTTCATATGCTACGAAAGCCGAATTCAATAACTGCTTTATTATTCATTCAAAATATTTCCCCATTTTTAAAGGAGTTTCGCCATTTCACTCTTTGTTTTTCCGCTTAACAAAAATAATACAACCTCGTCCCCAGGTTTTCTCAGTCAACGGTTCAATAATCTGCTGTGGGCTTCACTTTTGACGTTATTGGTTCAATAATTGGTCAATAGCAGCTGGTTATGGTTAGTTATGTGTGTGGTTTTAATCAATCAGAAATAGGAAATATTTTGAATGAATAAAAAAAATATATTCTGCCTGTCACTAGCCACTAGTAAACAGTCTGGGAACATTTTGACCCCTGACTTACTCACCAAAATCATTTGTCGTACAGCTTGCAAGTTGTTGTGTGAGAGGATTATAAGCAAGACACTGGATAGAATCATTGTGTCTAAAAAAAATGTCAAACATTCTAGTCAGTATGACAATTAACAAGTAAGAGACTGAAAAGAATGACCTGCCTGAGTTTATTATTTATTTATTTATTTATTTATTTATTTGTTGATTTATTAACCCAGTTCCCCTAAATGCTTATTAGACAAAATCTGTTTTAGTAAACTAAAGCTGTGCATTTCCACATTGCAATTTGACAAATGAATGT
>JAHPZR010054519.1:12500-23046 GCA_019787425.1 Platygyra sinensis | reverse complement strand
TGCAGCTACCGTTCGTTAGTGAGCACAAAATCTGCGCATCTCGGAAGGCAACAACCTCGTTTCCAGGGCTTTTTCCTTCCCAATGCCAAATTTCCGTTCCATTTGATTTTCCTCCTGAATGTTCCAAAATTTTGGTTGAATGGTTCGCTTTTCGGAAATTGAACAGATTCTAGATGTTCTAACTCTAAGACTGATTTCCGTTGATTTCGGTTGATTTTTCGGGTAGTTTTAGGCATACACCGAATGCAAATATGGCGGACCACTCGGCCAGCGCCCGGGACGAGTCGAATGAAAGCGAGGCTAGTTGGGCTAACCAGAAAGTCTTGCTTCGTTACCGATTTGGTCCCTTTAGGCGCATTTACACGACATTCGTTTTGGGTACGGCACTCCAAAATTCTGGCACGCGGGCCAATAGGTTTGGGCACGGTCCGCTTGATTTACACGGCAAAATATGTTCGAGCTTTTTCAATGTTGATTTCTGGAACGGCATCCCTAAAACAAGAGCGGCACTCTTAATTTTGTGAGCCCCTGCGCTTTTATGACAGCGGTTCACATATGATTTCAAGCGCGCTTCAGGCGCGCTTTCGCGGGCTGTTAAAAAAATCATGGCAGATTCTCGAGTGCAAAAAGCAAGTTTGGCTAGTTGCTTTGAAATGGCGGAAACGCAATTGAGGGGCGAAACAAGGGCATCCCTTTCACCGCTTTTTCATGCTTCACGTTCTGGGCTGTATAATAAGAGACAAGGTATAACATAGATTGAACCCTGCGCGCGCTCTGATTGGCCAAAAACCTAAGTTCTTTATTTGTTAAATATCACCGTTAGACAAATATATCAAAACTCGCTCAGATCTCATTTAAACTCTCGTGGATGAGAAAAAATGACAACATTGAATGTTCAAGATAGCCTGAATTTCAGCCGTCTCCTCCTCTCGCTAAGTCTCGGGAGAGAGACGTCTGAAGGCACTGGGCGATAATGCTGTCCGGTGACGTCACTACCCGAAAACCTGGTAGTGGTTCTGATTGGTTGCCGTGTTAATTTATTTGCCCGACGCGAATAATTTGAATAATTTTATTGCCAAACTTCGTGCGTTCACTGAAGATGGCAGAAGAAAATCGCGAGCTAACGCCACAAGAGTTAAAGCCGTTTCTGGTGTATGCTCGACATTTGGGGTTCAAAACCTCAATCCGCAACAGGAAAAGGCAGTTGCAGAATTTCTTAGAGGAAGCGATATATTCGTAAACTTGCCTACGGGATATGGGAAGTCCGTAATATATCATAGTCATCATATGGCTCCAATTGTCAGTAGCGATTGAACTAGACTGCTGGCAGTCTGTTTTTTCTCTCGAAATTTCAGCAGGGATTATGAGGAGAGACTATTTAGACTAAAGGAGAATGGGACGAGACATGGTCGCGGCACTCACGAGAAGAAATGATCCGTGATGATCCGTGCCATTGCATGACTTGCATCGCTCGTCTTTGTTATGCTTTGCGTGAAACTTTGCGTGAAACCTATAACTCTTTGTTTACCCTTCTGTCAACTATCTGTCATCGGGCACATATTGACCAATCAGGTACTCCGTTGCTGGGCTGACGGAGGGTTTGAAAACATTAAAAAGAGTCTGCAGACGGTTTTTTTCTCGTCTCGCCTTCTTCCCCACTCTGCCATACGACCCTGTCTCGCCTTCTTCTCTACACGGCCAACGCAATTTGCGTTCGCGATGACTAAACGCTCGTCCTCAGTGACCCTTAGAGAAAAAACCGGCTGCCAGCAGACTACGATTGAACTTTCAAAGCAGCACAGCCATTTTCCAAACGAAAGTATAGTCGTATGCAAAATTTACCTCAAAAAAAGTCTGAAAACTTGCAGCAGTTCACTCGTAAAAATTGTCATTTTACTTTTGATATGTACGGCTAGCACCCTAAATACAATGGCACTAAACACTCCTTGAAATCCATAAATGAAGACGTTTGTTGGGTTTATCAACGGCCATTCTCATGCATGAATGACCTCCGGAGCAAGCAAATCTGCACGCGAGCAAACAAATTACTCTGCACGTATTTTCTTGGGGCTACGGGCTGAACATATACTGAAACCTATAAAACTGATACCCTATTAACCACATTTTAATTATAAGTTTCATTAGAAGTTTTGTTCAGTCGGTAGCCCCATGAATAATTTAGCTCGCCGCGTTGTAGATTTGCTTTCTCTCGGGGTCATTCATGCATGCGAATGGCTGTTGAGAAACCCAATCCGCCCGTCTTGAGTTACAAATTTCAAGGAATATTCAATTCCAGTGTATTTATAGTGAGCTAACCGAGCATACTGGAAGTAAAATGATAATTTTTACGAGTGGACCGCTGCAAAGTTTAAGCCTTTTAGTGTTTTTTTAAAATTTGCATACGGTCGATAAGGAGGCGGAGATGATTGACGCCACCAAAACTTAACGGTTTTGTCTAGACTTGTTTTTGCGCTGAAAGTCGCGTGTGAAATTTCATAAATTACCACATTTCACTCGTGACGTCACCGGACAGCATTATCGCCCAGTGCCTTCAGACGTCTCTCTCCCGAGACTTAGCGAGAGGAGGAGACGGCTGAAGTTCAGGCTATGTTCAAGAGTGTTAATTTGGTAAATAACCCATACATTAAACGACTTAAATGTCATCTCCTAATTCCCATAAAACCTCTTATATTTCAGCCACAGTTCTTCCTACAAACCCTTATATTACGCTTGGGTGACTTGTGGTTCGTAGTGAACTTCGGGAATTCCAAATCAACTTCGGAAACCGTTTGTCAAAAGTTTTGTGAAACGCAATGTAAAAAGACAACTTATCAATATTAAAGTTAAAAGTAAAGTACAACATCATTTATATACGAATGTTCCCTGATGCTCATAGATATAGGCTAGAATACAGTGGAAGAAAGAACGAGGAAAATTTGCGATTCAAATTTGTCTCTGGCATCGATCGACAACCGAGAAACCTCACAATCTTTCAAAACGTGTATGTAGTGGAACTGAATCAAGTAGAAATGATGTGTTACTTAACTGTACCATGCTTTATACCTGTCTCGTTTCCTTTGAGGTTTTACTATATTCTAACGCGAACTGGATAGTTTCCTCCCCGCGAAAAGCAAGTACAAGATTTTGGTGCCCAGAGCTCATTTTCAAACCCAGAGCCTTCGCTTTCCTGGTTAGTCATGAGCGCAAAGACTCTGGGGACGAGAATTTCTCAAGTATCGGCACGCGGACCTCTTTTTAAGCGGGCCGGGACTACCGCCCGAGGTGGTCCTCGGCCCGCCTAAATTTTTCGGCACGCGGGCCGAAAAATTTGCTTTTACATGGCAAAAATCAAGCGGGCCGTTGCCCTATATTATTGGTCGCGTGCCAAAATTTAGGAGTGCCGTACTCAAATGAATGTCGTGTAAATGCGCCTTTTGTTTCGCCCTCCCTACGCGTTTTTGTGTTCCTGAATGCCACCGCCAACAGAGTGGAATCTTCCACAGCAGAGAAAGTGTTCCTTTTTTCAGTTTTCTCGTTCGCCTCTTAGGGAAACCAAAGAGACGGGGGCAAGGAGTTCACATCCGCCGAAGGAACTGTTAATTTCAGGTTGGAATCGATGTTAGAAAATGTGTAAGCGATCGAATATAGCTCCAAGTTGTTGTCATTTGGCTCAATGCTTTCACTGGTTTTAGCGACGGGGCAGTTGAAGTTCATTGCGTTTGGTTATTGCACCGTAGTATTTATATTTACTTCGTGCGATTCCGTGCATGCGAGTGGACGCGAACGGTAAATAACTTCTTTCTTTGAGACAGAGGATATCATTCAAGAAGAGCTTTTCTTTAACTTGGGGAGGGTATTGGCCATGAAAACCGTATTGGAACACCACCAGACACCACATAAGCTCGTCATTTAAACGATTTTTCTGAGATCTTCTATCCTGAAACGTAGCAAACAAACTTTAGTTCTCGCGGCGATCGTGAACTCCTTTTCTCCGTCTCAACGAATTGCATTGATCCACTATTTTCCCTTAGAGGTGAACGGGGGGAGATTTCTATCCCCTCTCGTCGCATTCAGAAACACAGCAACTCGTAGGCACAGCGAAATAAAACAACAGATCGACCACAAAGCAACAGTTTTCTGGAGAAGCATTTTCAAGCCCAACTAACCTCGCTTTCATGCAGCTCGTCCCGGGCGACGACCGAGTGGTCCGCCATATTTACATTCGGTGTATAAGGTTTCGATTGTGGCTATGCTTGGCTAGGAATTTGCTGGTAGTCAGCGGTAATGACCTACCTATATTACAATACCTACTATTCTAGGAAAACCGCAAGAAGTTTATTCGATTGCTCTCTTCCAGGGTCTTTTCCCTGGTTTGGGGGCGGGGCGGGAAAAGACCCTGGCATCGGCTGGTCACGTGTCCATCTTATACCGTGAAATCCTGGGTGTAATCAGGAGCCATAATCAGGGACGGAGACCGTAAGTCTTGGGATGCGCGTGGACCCATGATATGGGACAATTTTTCTATTTTTAGAACAAATTGCGCCATCCTGACGTCATATATCCGCGCTGATCCACGCACGTGTCTTGGCCTCTCGCGTGGATGTTGTCACGTTGTGTGATGAAATTGTGAGAGTTGCGAGATCCTCTTGCCGATTTTTCACAGCAATGGCTGGGAATAAGGCAGAGAAGAAGAAGCAGGGCTCTTCTATGTACTTTTATGCTCTGATTTAATGGAAAAGTTGTGTGTTTTCAAGGTCGAGAATTTCTTTAATTTCGCGCTGTGAATGAATAAAATCCGCTCGCCGGCTAGTTGTACGCATAAACTTTTGTGTTTGTCCTATAGAGTTCTGTAAGAACACTGTTTACTCCGGTATCGAGCTGTTAATTTGTGAGTTTGCCAAACAATGCTTAATCCTAACCAAAACCTGTTTTAGATAGTTTCTTGTTGTTTCTGCTCGTTTGGCTAGTTTGCAAAAGTTTTTGTCTGACGCGTACGAGTAGTTAATTTGCATAGTGCAGCGCGTGCACTTTCAAGTCCAAGTCGGTGTTTTCAGATTGTCAAGCAAAATCGTGAAAAAGATTTGTTTCGTCGTCTTTTGTGCTGAGATACTACAACAATTTTCACTAACGTTCGCCAAAAGGCTACTAACATCATGTGTGTTTCTTTCACATAGTGAAACTTTACGCTGCGAAAATAAAATAGACAAGAAGTTTTAACTCAATCGAAATCTTTATTCGAGTTTTGATTGCAAGCGTCATCGTAACTTTTCTGATTATTTCTGCTGTTTTCACATATTTTCAGCTAAGCTTTTAATATGTTCTCAAACATTAATCAACCTTAAACATTAGAGATATTATATGAGTTCGATAAACGTTTCACACCAAAGTGCGAAGTCCAATTTGTCATGTGTACTAGCTGTGCAAAACACGCATCGGCGGGCGCTCTTACTCATCGACAACAGACAATTTATTGGATTTACACAAACAAAACTAAGCAGCATCTACGGACATAAACCTATTGTCACTTATTGGGCCTAAACGCTGCTATATCCAACTAGTTCTTTTTTCTTCTGTGTTATGGAAAAGCTGTTAATCTTCTTCATATGTGAAATTTAGATTGGAGTAATGTGAAGTTGTCGTAAAAGGAGCAGCGGAACTCAACTTGGTCAGAGATAAAAAGCGGGACATACCTAAATTAGGCACCGTCTTCACTCAGACTGGAGCAACTTACGGCGGAAATACTTAATCAAAATTCCAACAGCCATGAAGGCGTTGAGTGATGGGCCAAAAGGATCCAAAAGCATAAACGATTTCGGGAATTTCGGACGCCATTTCCCCTGCGCGACATCCGCGAAAATCTTCGCAGCAATGTGCGCGCGTGTGCCGCAGGCGATGGCGCAATTTGTTCTAAAAATAGAAAAATTGTCCCATATCATGGCGCCAACCCCAATACTAGAAATGGCGCGCCCTTACGGTCTCCGTCCCCGATTATGGCTCCTGGTGTAATAAATTAACGAGTTAGCATAATCAAAAGTTCCAAAATCACGATGGTGGAGAGTCTGGCTACGCAATTCGACTTGGATCTGCTTTTAATCGTTGTAACTTTCCGTCGTTTTGTTTAAAGCCAATTCAAGTGAAATGTTTTGAATATTTTTATTTTATTATCACTGAGCTCGTTTTTGAATTATAAGCGCTTAAAGCTAAAATTAAGGATGTTTTTTAGCTGGTTATATTGTTGCTTTGGTAACCTATTGTGCCACAAAATTGATGATTAGGCAGTTTGTTGATACCATGATTTTGGCATCAACCGATAAAGAGTGGTTATAATGACAGTCAAACTCGAAGTCTTGAAAAGTACTAGAAACTGCAACGAGCCACCTTAATCGGACTTGAAAGTGCACGCGCTGCATTATGCAAATGAGCTACTTGTACGCGCCAGACTTTCCTTTCAAAAACTCTCGCATACTCTCTCAACATGCTACCCTGCATAAGTGGTGCGGTAGAAACTGCTCTTTGTTGTTACTGTTGCTTGTTTACGTTGCAAAATCAAACAGTATTTAGAAACTTTTAGTCTATAGGCCTTTGTTGGAGTTTTAGGCGACCCATTCGCCAAAAAAACAGGAGTTGCCGACTTACTGAAGTTTTTTTGCTCAGAAGTTGTCGCAAGCTGTTCCCGCGAAATAAGAGGAAGTGACGTTTAGTTTCAAGGACAGATGCTGACGTGCAGATGCTGACGTGCAGATGCTGACGTAGTTCGCGCATGCACGATAGGAAATCGTGCGGTTGCTAACCTGCGATCAGGCGTCCTTATTTTTCACGGCGAGAAGCTGATACAATTACTTGACTATTCGTCTGCCGCCCCCTAATTAAAATAGGGAGCTTACGAATCGACGACTTTTGCACGACGCCGCCGTTAGATTGCGTGACATGCTCACTGCGCATGCCTTTCTGAGCACTTGCCGGCGTCGCGCCAAAGTCGACGACGTTGGTGAGAGCGATTTGCCGGCGTCTTGGAAAGAGGAAGACGTGAGGCTAGTTTTGAAAGTTTTCTCTCGATACTTAGGGTATTTTTGCCAGATAATTTAAGTATCACATTTAGGGCATATTCTTGACGTTTGATTTTAATTTTTTTGCCTGTTTTCGTTCAAGAAACGACCTCTTACAGCGCCATGAAAACGCTATAAATTCAACCAACACTGAAAGCGGTCAAAGCACAACACGGTATGAATGAAAAGTAAACCATTGTAAGTTGTTATCTCATCGGGTAGCTGTAGCTGTTCAGCAAGTTTATAAATGTCCTTTCTGTAGGAACGAAACTCGGCATTGCATTCGTCCGCCGTTTGATTTCTAGTCTAAATCGAACCTGTCGTAGTTCCAGTACGGAAACTCTGAATTTGTTGACTAGTGAGAGTCGTACAAAAAGTACAAATTCTTGTTCGTTTATAAAGTTGCTCCCATATTAAAGCGTATGCGAAACAAGCTCTCGTTTCTCTGAAGTTAGGCATTTTGGTTTAAACTACTCGCCTTGTCAAAAGACAAAAACAAACGTAAACGTCGTCGTCTTGTCCGCGAATCGTAAATTCAAATTTCTATAGGACGACGACGCGGGACTATAAGGTGACCCAGCGACGTCGTCGTGCGAAAGTCGTCGATTCGTAAGCTCCCTAATATCTGTCAGCGAGAATGACGGCGATACCATCAGATAATGAATCAATCGGAATTACTGGAAGTCGCTTCATGGGCGGGAATTACACAAGGCACAAACAGCGTGAATTTACATACAGAACTGTACGGTACGGCCGAGTAAAATATGGTTAATTTTGTAAAACGCATCCTCCTGTTTCGTTCGTAATGCGTAAGTTTCAGAGGCAGAATAATAAATGCTATCCTTGTGCGTCTAGCGTGTCAATTGGTTAAGGTACCGTTCCTCTTTGTAAACCAACAAAAAGCAATGGTGGTTTTTGATGTGGCGTTGGCTGTGCTGCCCATATGAAACAGCACTGTTGGAATTAACTGATATATAGCGCTCTTGCCGAATTCCGTCGGTAGCACGGCCAAAACATATCTCCCACGGCATACGATTCTATGAAAGCATTATATTTGTTCATCTTTGAAAGTTTTGTGAACAAAACTCTCAAGAGAAGCATTCAAAGCTGATAAAAACTCGCTCTCTTCGCTCGCCTCATCAGTCGCCATCAGCTCGTGGCATTTCTTTGACCGGAAATAACACTGCCACACAGGTAACCAATCATGGCTTAGCTCTATAATTACCTTTTGTTTCTTGACCAATCAGAGAAAAGTCCAGATTCTGGACTAGCAACAGACAAATAGTCAAGTAATTGTATCAGGCATACCTTCCCGCCGCGAAAAAGAAAGGACGCCTGATCGCAGGTTATGCGGTTGCGAGCAGAAGTTCCTCTCGTCGCTCACCGAGAAGAAAGAGCAAGGAACACTGTCTCGCAGGGTAAGAAATTGGAAGCCAATCAAAAGGCAACATTGGTCGTCCGTTGGATTTGTGATTGACAGGCTGAACACCTCAGCCTCGTTGTATAGGATCACTCCGTGTTTAAAGATACATGTATACAACTCACGTGATAAACTGGTGAATCACAACGTGTTTTTGTCATGTTCACTTGAAACAAGTAATGTAACGAAAAAAACAACAAGAATAATTCAAAGCTTTCAATCAAGGAAGAGAGCAGATTGTCCCGGCGACTGGTTATTGAAAGTTCTCATTAATTTTCAATCACTTTCATGTGATGCTCAGCCGCGTATAAAAATTATAATACATTACAAATGTGTAAATTCAAAATACAAGAATAAAATGACATTACTTTAAAAATTGTCGTTAGATATAAGCACAACACGATTAAAAAAGAAATAACAATAATAAAATAAAAAGATTAGACACACATATCACGACGGTAGCTGTTAATTAACAAGTCTTGAAGATGTCCACAACACTACGCATGCTTCAGCTGGAGGCATGTAGAATAATAATTCGTAACTTGTGATGGATATGTCTGCTTCTGAGAATACATAATTATCAGCATAATCGATGGAATACTACAACATACGTGTCAAAATCAGCGACGAGTAATAAAGAGTTTATATAGTGGTCATCCTATTCTACACGGAGAATACATGCAAAATCGTATTAAATCGATCGTAAAACTGTTTGGGTTGCTAAGGTTTCACTGATGTTTCTCGAGTTTTGTCTTGACTTGATCCGCTTTAAGCTTGCTTGTGTAATGTCCATATCTGCCAGACATTATTGCTGTTTATTTCGGTGGTGTTTGCTGCAACGACTTTGTAGCCTATCTCTTCCAAACCGCCCAGCACTGCAAAAGAGTCGTCATAAACAGTGTATGAACATGAACTTGTGTTACCTCCAGGCTTTGCTGACAGACGTGACAAGATTGCATTTTGAGCTGTTTGATCGCGAGAATTGCAATCAATGATCACCTGTAGGCTAAAGCTTCCAAACTGTCGGCTGAAGACGACGCGTACCATGATATACGGCATGGTGCTTTTCACAATCACAAGTATTCGTCTCAGAATGGGAATTTAAGTCGAAATTTGAACTGTACGGTCCATACCACTGGGTATGGACTACAGCTACCTTTTATTACTGAGCACAAAATCTGCGCATCACTTAAGGCAATGCCCTCGTTTCCTTCCTCCACAAGAAAAAAATCTTGCCCGGGTGTTTCGAAAGGTGGATAACGCTATCCAGCGGATAAATCACTATCCAGTGGATAGCATGGTTTGTTTTGTCAACGCTAGGAGCCCATCACTAGGAGCCTGCAGCTACCAGATATTTCTGTCATGGCGTTTTCACAGACCGATCTATTTTTAGTTTGAATTTGTCTCGAATTCAGATCCCCACTGGAACCTCAGTGACCAATTGCAATCACAAGCATGGAATAATGTTGGCATGTCGACATGTTCACGCGAGGCCGCATTGTTTTATCCTCATGAAGTGTTCACATGCAAACTGGAACTGGCCTATTTCGTGGGAAAAATATCTAAAATTAAACTGGTCTGTAAAAATTGTCGTTGCATTGGCTTAATGTCAACACTTATCCACTGAATAGCGATTTCTCCCGTGGATAGCGTTATCCAGTCTTTGAACTACTGGCGCCCGTTTCTCGAAAGACCTGGTAACTTAACGGGCCCGAAATCATATTTTGAAATCAAAGTCTTGAGAAAAGTAGGGAGTGTTTCTGACCTCTAACAGAAAGGCAGACCGTACGGTTGGGGTTAACTGTTTTGTATTTGTACCTGATATAAGCAGGCAAAGCAGAGCAGGAGTCGAGATTTTTTCCCGAGATGTAAACAGTATGAGAGATGTAAAAAATCGCGTTACCGTCGCGGCGTAGATGCAAATTAGGGTCATGCTTTTTCTCCTCAACGAAAATGCCGCGAAACATTTACAGTTACATTAGGGGCACCCGACGATCAAATTAAGCAAAAAAGCCTCTGAGGGATATTTCTGGGCTCCTTGTAATGTTTAAAGACTGTTTAAAGAGTTGTTTTAATCAGC